>JABXWE010030707.1:0-26564 GCA_014611495.1 Limonius californicus
AAATTATCTAACATCAAAAATGAACACCACTGTGTTGGACATTAGAATATGAACATTTTGATACCTCACTTGGTATATATATGATTGAAAATGCATTTAGAAATTCACAAATATTTTTTTAAAGTTTCCCGTACGTAGAAAACTTTTTCAGACATCCTGTATATATAATATGAGTATATAATACATTCAGATAATTTAAAAAAATATTTAAAAGAAAATTTAAAAATCTTAATCTCTTGCACCACCCCCATTTCTTATAGCACTTGTATAAGTATTAAATAGTTACAACATTTGACTATAGATACCTTTTTTTAAATAGAAAAATAGGTTACATTTGATTTATCGGATTTTCGGAACTAACGGACACCCCTTCTCCCTATTAGGCCGCTAAATCGAGAGTTTACTGTATTATCGCATTCTCCAGATATTTACGGTAAATTGTATTAAAAAAGACACCCTGTACGTATCAACACTAATAAACAGTCAATTTTAAATTTCGAGAAGTACAAATTGTGTATTTTCTTATATATTTCAATTTTATTTGTTTTACATCGATGCTGTTCTGCACTAACCGTACGGGAAGACAAAAGGGGATAATCACATTTTAAAGGAATGTTTAGAGGCGAATGGACCTTTTAAAATAAAAAAAAATGTCAATTTATATGCAATATTTCCAAAATTAAAATTTACAAATTAAAAATAACTATATTTTATGTGCTGAACTTGTTGATGTTTTTCTTTATAATCTCTAAAACCGCATCTCGGAAAATAAACGATGGGGTGCCCCGTATGAAGGGGAAGTCCTCAGTTACATTGTTTAGGGAAACACTTCTCGTAATACTATGCTCGCATTACTTACACCACGTACTTTAAGTGTTAACGTACACCATTAGATTAATTATTAAATAATCAAAAAATCTAAAATCCATAAACCACAATGTTTGTAAACGCACTAAATTTAGAAATTCTCACAGTGGGCCAATGATAAAAACTGAATTATTAGGAAATGCATTCAGTTTAGATCTGTGTACGTCAAAAGCCACAAAACTGATAATAGTGGTGTAAATAAACTAACATGACGATTACAGGAAAAGGATGCGGAGAACGTCATGAATGCTCCCATTTCGTCACTTCTGGATTACACCACTAGCACACCCACAAAAATATACTGTTCTTTTTTTTTATAAACTGGCTCAGAATAAGCTAAATATGTACTGTCATTGTAGCTGCACTAATATGAGAGAGACATTTTTTCTACTGTTTCTCATATGTCATCCAAGATGTAAACGAATGAAATAATTGTCGGAATATCGATCCCAACCGACACAAAAAAATAGCAAAGTAGTGTAAAAATGTGATAAAATCAACCTACGTTTGTGATGTATTTGGTCTTAATTTACTAAAATGTATTCACCTTATTACGAACCACTACCCTTAAGAACTTAACCTATTGCTGTGTTATATGAACCTTGATTAAATAATCTAACAGAAAATTAACTTACTTACAGCTATTTTATGGTTTAAACTGCAAAATAAATTGTTAAAACCAAGTAAAGGTCATATTCAATTAGTATTTGCCATCTCTGTTGATTTTGTTTTGGTTGATCTGTTGTCTAGCCTTTGAATTCTCTATTTCGTTTTGCTTGTTTGTAATCGTAATAATTGTATGAAGGTATGAGAGGTATTTATCAAAACTTGACTGCGTGTTTTTCACCTGGAAATCGAAAGATATGAGATTTGTGTATTATGTTCAACAACTGTCAAATAACATGTAATTTTGGAGGAAAATGGACCTTTCAATTGTATGTTTTTTGCGAGTAATATTTAGATATAACCCGCAAAGAAGATTTTAATATGATTTTGATAATCATTAATTGCAATATTATAAATTTAAGGTGACTTATGATTAAAATGAATATGAATTTTATTATAAAAAAATGATTGATAGGTCATGTGAGGTGAAAAAACATTCCTTTTTAAATAAGCAATATGGCTATAATTTCAGTTTTGATGTAAATGATATTTTCAAAAAGTTATTTAAATATTTAAGGTTTGGTTAATTTGCGTTAATTTCATTCCACTTTCCCAAGGGTTGAGGAAGCCACATGTTTTTTCTAAAATGTGCTTCTTTTGTTTGTATTATGATGTTGCCATGGTTACTTGTTAAAAAAAGGAAAAACAACGGGGACTTGCCATGAAAATCTCAACGTGAACAGACGCTCGCCTGGCGAGTCAATTAAAATTGTAATTTTGTGTGTTTATTATATCCTGTTTGAATAAAACTATGTAATTAAGTGTTACGGTTCAAATCAGCGTTATTTGTTACTTATCTGTGTGAAAATGGATAAAATTCGGTAAATTTGGCGAAAATCAAGAATTTGGGGCGGAGTATCAAAGTAGCGTCAGTAGACTTCAGTAGTTCTTTTTTGACATGTTTTGTTTGTATCTGCGTTTGACGTTTAAAACGTCAACAAACTTCAAAGTTAGGAATTATTTACAAGCTGGACAACAGTTTAATACCTGTTAATTATTTGGGAGATATTCGCATCATATTCTGGAACTGCAACTGGAATAGCAATCGAATTTAATTTAAAATAAATTAAAACAAATAAGTAACATCGAATCAACAACAATTTGAAAAGTGAAGCAAGTTTGGGGGTAACAATTTAAAAAGAAAATATGAAGGTGCAACGTATTTATGAATTTATTGGTATATTTGAAATTTTAAATAATGTTAGGGTTAATTACTTTGTAAAACGATTTTATGAATATGAAGATACTCAGTCCAAAGTTTTTCTGGGAGGAAAAACAACAAGTGATGGACTTTCGTTTGGAATTCAAGATCAACAGGGAGTGCCATCCTAATTTTATCTAGTGAATTTTACCAACACCAGAAGAAAATAAGCAAGTGCTTCTATGTGAAAAGGTGGGTCCGTTTGAAAGTGCTTTGTTAAATTAGACCTTACTATTTATTTCATGTAACTTTGTCATTTAATTGTTAAAGTTGTTTAACGTTTTATAAGAAAAAACTTTCGATAGCATTTAATTCATTTCTTTGTTGCATCCGCATTTTATAACTTCATGTTTAGTACCTTGTATCCTTCGCCTTGTTCAGTTAACCGGCGCAAGAATTTGAAGGATATACAGCGGTTACCAAAATTTATATTATAAACCCTGAGATAAGAGTTCTTTTAAAGTTTATGTTTGAAGTGTCCCCTTTATGTTGTTTCAACAACTTATGTAATATTATTATAAGATTTTTTTTACATATGAAAGGGAGATCATCTTTATTACGGGTGCAAGTAAAGCAACATTCCCCCTTTTTTTAAACATAAATTTTTTTATCGCTTCAAATTGGGGCTCATATTTAGGTTCCTCAATAAAACACCATAATAATACACAACTCCAATATCAAGACTTATTTCATTTTTTTAATGTCATAACATTGCCAAGATTCTGCAACCGATTTATTTTGTCGCATACTAAATGCGTTGCCTTTTACATTCGCTGCAGTTTGCTTTCCAGCGTTCAGGTACGTCTTATTGGGGACAAAAAAAAAGAATATAATTGTTTGCGTATGTAGAAGATTGTATATTGCCAGGTCGGCTTAGGATCGCCTTAATCAAATAATCATTTCGATATATAGGGTGATCTATAAGTTGAGATAAAATGCCTCGTAGCGTTGCTCAGCAGTGCCTATTAAATACAAGACAGCTAAAGTATTTCTTTTTCGTGGATTACTTTCTTCACACGAGCTTCTTGAAGTTTAAAATTCGAATGCGGCATATCTTCAACAACAAAGCTAAAATAATAGATATGATCGATGAAATTAGTTCTTCATCAATAAACTTAAGATCTTAATAATAAAAATGACTTATGCATTAATTCAAATTGCAGATTTTTGATCCTAAGATTTTGTTGAGAACATCTCATGTGTTAGATATGGCATCAAGGCAAATCTTAACAGGCTGATAGTAATATAATATGTGATAATAAATAACAATATTTGATTTGACACTACTGTTCCGAATTTTACAGTTGTCAAACTTTTTTTATTCTTATTCGTAAATTCCGGTTCACTTGCATTAATGGAATACACATTTGCTGAGTACACTGGCCTGTTTGCGATTCTTGGAGCGGGTGATGGTAATTGTAATGCAGCGGTAAGGTTGTATGATGAATGCTATCCAAATAAAAAATAGAAGACATCCAAACCTCACAGTTATTAAACGAACTCACCAACGACTACAGGAATGAGGAAGTGTTGGTCAAAAAATAGGTGGTGGTGGTTGTCCATTTATGATAAGACAGCCCAATATTGAAGAAATTGTCTTTCATTTAATTGAATGGGACCCTACGAGAAGCCTACGTGGTACTTCTCGGATTGTAGACATACCAAAGTTGACAGCAAGGGCGCGCCAACCCGGGAGTGAAATGGGTGCAACGAACCCCGGCTGCAAAATATTCCGTTTCAATGCATAGAAAGAAGTAAATTTAAAAAAAAATTAGATGGTGAACCTGAGTCATATTGTTAATGAGGGTTTTTATAGTTAAACTGGTTCTTCTCCGATGAATCTGTGACTTCCCTTCTTTAACAACAAATAATTGTGTTTGAGCTTGTTTCATACTATGTTATGAGCTTTGATATCAATAATTAGTACGCGGCAAGAAAAAATTTGGCTTTCAGAGGCCATAGTAATAAATTATATCAACATAGTAACACAATGAAAAATTTGCTAATGACATCTGTTCTCTTAGAATTAAATTATTATCTTCCCTACCATTTATGCTGTAATGGTAACTTTATGTATTTGGTTACTGTGAGATGAATGATATTGACAGAAATCTTCTAGGCCTTCTAGATTTCAAGCTGCGATAGTCAACTTTTTATTTCTTATGGCCGCCGTATTGGATTGTCACACCATTAGATACTGCAAACAGTTTATTGATCTAACGATAACTCGATATTCTTCTTCTTCGAGTGCTTTGTCTCTTACGAGATATAGCGATCTTCTCTCCAATGCCTGTATTGAGCGTTTAAAGTACCACAGACATAGAGGACCTACACCTTAACGTGGGCTCCGAACCACGGGAAGTGTAAACACTTCTACTCCAGGGAAGATTTACTAGGGAGAATACCTCGCTGGCTTGCCATTGGCTTACGAGGGAGAACGGCCGGGGAATTGAACCCCAGGCCTTCGGCATAGAAGTCTAACGGGCTAACGTCTAGGCCACGGCCGCCTTTTTCCTGATATGTTAAAATAAAGTGTTGTGCAGATTTACAAATTAAATGATCTAATGCTAGACAAAAAGGAAAGGGTATCAATCCATTAGACTTGTGCCATAAAATCGGACATCTTGCCCCTACGTCATGGGACCAATTATGAACGCATCAACCGTTCTCAATTACATACTTTAAACGATCTTATCAATCTTTACCCAAATATTAATGTAGCATTGAGAATATTTTTGACGATATTAGTAACTGTGGCATCCAAATTCAAGATAATTAATCATTATTTAGATTAATCACGGCATAAAAAAACTTACCAATTTAAATATGATTATCGTTCTTACGATCAGCATTTTTCAGTTTCGGATTAGCGCTTTATTTGCACAGCACAAACTGAACGCATTTCTGTCTTTGTTAGTTGCTTGCAAATTCATATTTCCGACAAAGACGTATGTCGTAGTGACATCTGCGAAAGAAACAACACCAACACTGTACGTGTGACGTATTCTGTCGGCTGACACGTTTAGTAGAAAGAAACAGAGATACTTGAAGAATGTCGCGCAGATGCAACCAAACATCACTACTTAAATCTGTTTCCAGCAGTATTTAAAATGTTTTAGAGGTTGAATGGTTGGTGGTGAATTTGTATTATCTATATATTTAAAAAAAAGCTGTTCGCAATGAGACTACACTAGCTTTTTCACATAGTGCTCTACGGTTGCAATCTTTCTTGAATTTAAAATCAATACAATGTAAGAGTTTCCTAATCGTTGATATTGCAGCATTTAGAATTTGTTTGTCTTTCAAATTTTGTTGTACTGTTTTTAAAGTGACTGGCTTTTTTTCAACGTACATTCTGTACACTACATCTCTAACTGTCATTTTTAATGTTTCGGGCATATCTTCAGTTTTTAACTTTTTTCTGGAGCTGTGCACTTTTTTTTATCAATGGCAGGTTGTCTTTCCTTTGCTGCACTATTTTCCGTATTGTGGGTAAACTTATTTTTAATGCATCTACAACTCGTTCCTGAACCGCTACAACGTCGCATAATGAGTCAAAATTGTTTTTTTCGCGTGTAAAATAATCGAATAGATTTAACACAAACTGTTGACAATGCGTATTCAAAAAATTTCCGGATATTTCTAACAGCGTTTTCTTTTTAGAATAGCTAAACACCAACTAACATCCAATGTTGAACTGGCTGTTCATAACAATAGAGCTACGAATATTAGTGAAAATTTGGTACTTGTAAAAGACAATTTAATTTAAAATTTTTAGAATAGCACTTAAGTTAGGTAGAAAGTACCCTTGGTGTGCAATTAAGCCAAACTGCGCTTTTGTCGACCCTCAACAGTTTTTACACATCTGGTTGTCATAATTTACCGGATCTGAGACGCGGTTGACAAAGGCTCCGACACTGTCGTCGAAATATTTCCCAGCAAAAACAAAGGTTCCCCAAGTGTATAAAATAAAATATTGCCGTATAAACCTCTAAAACATTTTAAATACTGCTGGAAATAGATTTAAGTAGTGACGTTTGGCTGCATCTGCGCGACATTCTTCAAGTATCTCTGTTTCTTTCTACTAAACGTGTCAGCCGACAGAATACGTCACACGTACAGTGTTGGTCTTGTTTCTTTCGCAGATGTTACTATGGCATACGTCTTTGTCGAAAATATGAATCTGCAAGCAACTAACAAAGACAGAAATGCGTTCAGTTTGTGCTGTGCAAATAAAGCGCTAATCCGAAACTGAAAAATACGCATTGTAAGAACTATAGTAATTAATTATTTTTGTTGTAAAATAGAACATTTCAGATATTCTTGACCAATTTTCTGTTAAGAGAGCAAGATTAAATTAAGTTGTAAGACAGTCTTGTACATATGTATATAATGGTAGCTTAGTTTTTGAATATATGTATGTATTTATGCTAATGAGATGGTCGTGGGCTAGAAGTTAGCGTGTTAAACGTTTATACGGAAGGCCTGGAGTTCAATTTTCTTTACCGGAGCATCTAATTTTTAACGGCTGTTCTTCCTCGCAACGCAGTAGCAAACCAGCGAGGTATTCTACCTAGTAAACCTTCTCTGGAGTAGAAGTGTTTACACTTTCCGAAGTTCGCAGTCCACGTTAAACTGTAGGTCCTCTATGTTTATGCCACTTTAGATGCGCAACGCAGGCATAGAAGAAAATATTTTCTCGGCTGTTTAATAAAGTGTATACCTACTCGATATATGTTTTACACGTCATTCACAGAAAAATAATTTTTAAATTTGGTCAGGTATGAGCCAAAATTAAAAAAAAAAATGTTATTATTATGTTTGATTTTGCTATTGGTATAAGGGCCTCAGTATAAAAATAATACACATAGCATTAAACATTTTTAAATTTAAGGCGTCGCATGGTAAAAAATAAGTAACTTGCCCTTATTTTTATTTTTTTAGCCTGCGGCAGGCTTTCCGCTGGTTTGTCTAAATTGTTAAATAGCACTGCACCAGGTCCACAAGCAAAATTTTACTATTGGGCGGCAAATTTCCTTGACGCGCACCTGGTCGACAGCACACAGAATATTACACGACTATATCCTTTTCGAGAAAACATAAGTGCAATACTTAATTCCACATTTCCACAGGGTTTTATAATGCACGAGTTAGCTACTTTGAATAACTATTAAATCAACATCAGGAGATTCAGAATTTGATTGGCAATATTTTGTGGACAGATGAGGCGACATTTACGCAGGATGGGATTTACAATACCCATAATAATCATGTGTGGGCAGATGAGAACACTCATGCAGCTTATGTTCGAAGTCAACAATATCGATACGGTATTAATATTTGGGAAGGTATGGTAAATAATTGTTTAATTTGTCCTTTTATTCCGCCAAACCGTCTTAATGCTGAAGAAATCATTTTCCAGATCGGTGGATTGGCCGCCTGAGTCGCCTGAGTCACCTGACCTAACGCCCTTAGATTTTTATTTATGGGCATTATGTGAAGGATTTGGTACATCTCACACCAATGAACAATGTGGGCGATTTAACAAATCGTATCACTCAAGCGGCTGCAACTGTAAACAAACACATGCTCCAACGTACAAAGTTCAATTGCAGTGAGATGTGCAGAATGTCATAATGTTGGCGGTGGTCATTTTGAACAGTTGAGTTAATATACAGAAAATTTTAAATCCTTGTTTGTTTCGGTTCGTTCATATTATTCTTTTTGTTCATAAGTAATTCGTGTTTAGGAAAAGCATTGATAACTACTTTATTCAGCTGTGGATTAGGCCTGTTGGGGATACTACACAAAAAAAAATGTGCCGATAACTCCACCACCTGGTGGTGTGGATATGAATTGTTTAATAGTTTATTTGTGTTGTCAAAAGCGGTGACTGGCCTAGATAATAATAATTATGTAATTAAAATTTTTTAATAGTGTTCCATAGTACAAAGTGATTTTTTAAAAAGTCAATTGCAGTAGCCTATGGATTGTCCCGTCTATATTAAGCTTTAGAATCTGACAATATGAAAATTGTAACAGAAAGAAAGAAATCTTGACGAAAAACCTGTAATTTACTTACCTTAATAAATTACAAATCAATTGCAACTAAATACTTGTTCATTTTCACATTTTATTGGGCCAAACTTTTTAACTACCTGAACTGTCACACAGTTTGACAAGCAGGTAAATGTCATTCAAAGCTTATTACAGCTGACTGCAGACGGAATAGCTTTTTTCTAGGCTTGCTGCAATTGACTTTTTAAAAAATCACTTTGTATCTGCAAAATATTTTCCGTAGAGCATACAACATGCATATTACACAGTTGCCAAGTTTCCACTTCTTTTCGTGCTTTGAGTGAAAAATCTACCCTGCGGAAAATAAATATTTTAGGTGTTTTATATTTAGTGTACACTGCTGAACTAGGCGTTTTATGGCAAGTTATGGTACACCTTGTAGAAATAATAAAATGTATAATTTGCCTAAAATTTCACACTAAAGTAATCTTGTAGACAGTTCCCGTACTTTAAACGAGACTTATAACATCAACGCCGGAACCAATAATGCGTTTGCAAAAGTATATCCTGCATATTAAATTACGGTAATGCACTGAGATAGCAGAGTTATGCAAAGTAATTCATTGTTCCCGTGGACACAGTGATTAGATATAGCAGTTGTCGCGTCTCAATTTTTCTTATTTATTGCGTTTACACCCTGGGAAAGTTATGCAGCTCAATGTTGGGGACAGCTTACTTTAAGACAAGCCTTAAGATAAAGAAGAATGCAAATACTTCACATTAACAGAAGACTGATATTTGGAATTTGCTTTTAACAATAGGATGTGGCGGGCTTTTGGTAAAATTTGTTTTGAAATAAATGTAATTTCCAAAACACTCTTTAGTTATATAAATTTTCAATAAAAATTACTAAAAGAAGTTCTTCTCAGAACTCAAAATTATGATCTAAAAAAGGAATTTATGGAAAGCAGACAATGAAATAAAAAAAAAAGTTAAAAGCGAACGTAAAGGCGCAACCATGTGAAAAACCAAGAAGCGAATTTTGTCTATTTTATATTAATTGATGTGTTACAGTTTATTAAAAATTAAAACTATTATTGGTAAATATAACCTCTTCGTATTGCAAGGATTTCATGTAGTTGTATTTTTATAAATATTTTCAGTTATTCAATATAGGCCGAAAGGAAAGAGAGATGTAGGACGACTGAAGAGACGAGGGACCATCGAGTCGGAGCAGGCCGGAAGGGCCGTAACCGTGAATAAGATGATACATTTTACGCTCATTAACTGTGACACTTACAGTGGTAATTTATGTTTACCCTCAAAGCAGAAACCCCTGGAAATGGTCAAATGTAACCTATAGATAGTTGGTAGTAGCTGGTCTTGCGCTATACGGCTCTCTAGTCTGTCTTGTTTTCCCACGTCAATAAAAATTGTCACATTTTCCTGTAACTATAAAATCTAATTTTCATTATGTTTAACGACTAATAATTTAACATTATCAAAGAGCTACTGTAAAGAATGCAGATTCTTCAAGCAACTGAAACATCAACATTCACAGGGCACAGCAGGTTTCGAAAACATATTTAAGAATTGTGAAATACTTATTAAAGTTATAAACTGTATTGCCTAAGTAACGATACATGTTCTGTTTTACATGGCCAATCGTAATCGAAAATTAAATATCTTTTATAAATAATGGACGAGGCCGAGTAATACAGTGGTAACGGTTCGAACCTCGGCATAGGCAAAACATTTTTCTGTAAATATTGGGGTCGTTATCGAGTTCGGTAACCATTCAAGCGTAGGTTGTAACAGGTAGGTAGGTAGGCTACACACATTACAGCTGTTTGTATTCCATAGGTATCTTAGTAAGCTTTACAGTGTTTAAATAAATAAAAATCAAAGCAGTTACGTCGGATGTATTAAAAAATTACTATGAAACTATTTACTGATAAATAAGATGCCGTTTTGCAATACTTACATTTACAATATTTATTTCTTATAATTTAAAGAAAACAAACACAGAGAAAGCAAAGATATAAAAGAATGTTGACATAACAATAAAATCAACAAGAAAAATAAATTAAATGCAAACAGAAAGAATAACGCTAATTAATGATGTAATAAATATTCATACTGCCTTCCACCTTGCTGTTCACATAAGTTAATCCGCCGCAAAAGAGAATTTCTAATCCGAGTTAGCATGTGTCGTAAATCTTGCTGAGCTTCTACGGGAGTTTTATAGACGTCGTATTTTACTTTACCCTACAAAAATAAATCTAATGCAGTCAAGTCCGGACTACGTGAAGGCCAAGGATGAATTGCACCTCTTGCAATTACTCTGTTATGAAAAGTGCCATCTCGGTAGTTTCTTGCAATTCTGTGGAAGTGGGCAGGTGCTCCGTCATTTTCAAGTCACATACGCTGTCTAACATAAAGATGAATCAGATGAATGTATTCTGAAAGTTGAGGTAAATCACTTTCTAAAAATGTAAATAGATTTCCCCTCTTAAAGTGGGGACCAACGATAAAGTTGTCAACATACCACACCAAACATTTACATAATTCTTTGAAAGTGAGCTTGCCGAATCCAATGTGGAGTATCTTGTAAAACGTAAATAGTAATGGCAATTGCGTCTATGTACACAACCATTATTACTAACCGTCCCTTCCTCAGCAAATAGAATATTTCTTAAAAACAGTGTATCAATAATTTCAGTAATTTCGTTTCTTAAAAATTGGCAGGAATTCCCTCTACGAGGGTAATCATCTTCAGTAAGGTGTTGCACGAATGTGACGTGGTAAGGATGAAAGCAATTTGCTTTTAGAATGTTAATTACTAAACTTTGGCTAAAGCCTACAGTTCTTGCAACTGCTCGTTGGCTTATATGGGGATTGCCAGTTACTTGTGCGATGACTGGCACTTCACCTTCTAAAGTTGTAACATGTTGTCTTTGACTTGGAAAACGGTCCATATTGTTAAAATTTCTTTCCAAACTCCTAAAGGCATTGTGTGATGGAAGGGGTCTATCCGTGTATAGTTATGCATATCTTACTGCTAAGTCCCTCTGTATTCTCCCGAAATCAACATCATTTCCGTTTTCTCGCTATTAGAATACATTTAAACTGATTATTATTGCCACAAGAATCTATATAAATCAACAACTTTGTACAGACGTTTGTTGAGTTTTGACAAAACAGTAGTTGACATTTATCTGTCCAAAGGAATCTTATGTAAAGAAATATTTTTTGTAGCTAAAAAGAAAAATTAACTATGCATTTCATGCACATGTGAGAGATGTAGCCTACCTACTTGTTACCGGATAAAATGATCACACTGTACAGATAAGTTAACCCATTGTTGAGTTAAGTTAAAAATATGATAGCATTCCAAAAATAGGCAACCCAAAATACACATCATAAGGTATACTGCGATATCTTAATTGTTATTGACTGTATTATAAATCAGAGATGCCTGTTTGATATGGTTGAAAGTTTACTTCAAATTAAGAAATTGTTCTGATTACTATTTTATAATATTTGAAATTCTTAAACTTCTATACATCTATAACTAAGTCTATGTCATTTTAGTTCATACTTACTTTATTTAAAGCTTGACTAAAATAAAATGCCAAACATACCAAACAGGTGCATCTGATCCGTTCGGGCGTTCGAGTAGGGTGGTCGCATCTAGCGGAGCTCCGCTAAATAACTGCAAATAAGTTTATTAAATCTATTAAAGTTATTTAGTGGATCTGTAGGGCACATACCCGCGTTTTGTTTAGGTTATTTCGGGAGGAAATCGCCAAGTGAAGCAAGAGTGTATATTGTATAAACAATCAAGCGTGCCGCGATCACCTGCCCAATCGGCGGAGCGATCAACCAGCGGAAAAGACAGCAAGAACGAGGGAGGATGTGGAGAAGGATAAGTGAAAGTAGTTTGGTATTGTAGTCTAGTCGGATCTAATATAGATATAATTAAATCAAACGGGGGATATTATAACAAATGTATGAGAGCGCATGAAAGTTTAGTACAAGGGGATAGGCTTCAAGGGACGGGACAGCAGGTAGGAACCCTTGACCAATAAAATGGACCGACAAGAACGACGGCTCAACTAGAAACCGAATTCTGGGAATACGGCCATAAATGTCAATCGACGATAATAGGGGCGAAGGGCTAATTTTAAACACATGCCAGATGGTAAAATTTAACTTTTGTAATGCATTGCGTGTAAATCTACAGCATTTCATTGTGAATCAGACAGCAATACCATGATTTTATGAGTGTAACCACAATTACAGATTATGCAAATAAGATGTAGGAATATTGAAAACTTTGGTATTTTTATTAAAATATCTTCAGTTCAATATCAATTTTAAATATAATTGTGAGCATTCCAGCGTATTGCAGGTTTATCATTAAAAGCAATGTAAACATTGGCAATATTATTACTTTTGTATGATTTTGTATGATTCACATAGATGCTGGAGATTGCCAATACTATTAATTATATCATTTATATGAGTAGTATTATTTATGACCGTAGGTACTCAGGGATAGTTTACTCATCCAAGGGGCCAACAAAAGATAAGTTAACAACCGAGGTTAAAGCAAAATCCAGAATATTTCACATTTAATAGTAAATCAGAATATATTAGGGACAATTAAGGTCTAGACCAGTGTTTTTCAACCTTTCTCATTGAGTAGCAACCCTGATTGAAAAATAAAAAATCGTAACACCCTTGACCAGCGGCGGATCTAGAATTTGAATAAGGGGGGGGGTAATGGGCCAGATGAATTTATCTACGACACAAGAAATTCTAGAAGGGAAAACAATAATGAAACGGCTCACCACATCAAGACTCAAATACTGGCCACATATCTTTAAGAAGACCTGCCAATCATCCTCTACAGCAAGCGTATGCCATGCAAACAGAAGAAATAAACATCGGAAGACCATGCTACACGTGGAATACATCATTGGAGAGGGACATCCAAAACACCGGCATACCTAAGCAGACATGGGAGGAATGGGCACGAAGAAAAGGGGATATCCGAAGAGAGGCAAGAAGAATCTACGCACTAATGGAAGAATCCGATCAAGAATCGACTGAATAAGAACAGGCTAATGGGGAAGAAGAAGAAGAAGGAGAGTGAGGAAGGGGAAAACAAAGGAGAAGAAACGAAACATGTACCAGGGGGAAAGAGAACGATGGATATCTAGCTGTCAACTGCAGAGAGGAAGGTTAGGGAAAAGCAGGAAGTACAATCCAGAATCGAACTTCCAACTAAGTAGTAAAACAGTGGTAATCAGTGCGGTAAATAGTAAGCAGTTAATTAGCCATTAGGAAATTAATATCGGAGCAATCTGCTACCTTAAAACAATATATAGCTAAGAAATACGAACAATGTAAAACTTGATACCAAAGCTATTAGGTTCAAAGGCATAATCGCATAACGGACAGTTTAACTAAGTTCGGGAGTAGTTTATTAGTTATTAGGAAACTAAGATAGGTGCAATCTGTAACCTTAGAACAATAGATAGATGTGTAATAAGAACAATGTGAAACTTTGATACCAAAGTTATTAGGCTCAAATGCATAATCGCATAACGGTCGCGGTTACGTATTCAAAAACCCCATTGATGCGTAGCATACTAACTACCCGGTGTTGCAGCAGCGGTGTCTTGCGGTATGCATTGCAGACATGCTAACGTTGTGCAATACCCCACCCGATCCCACCCTATCCCTTAAATTCCTACCCACCTACTGGGATGGGCCTGGCGTAATCCAGAATCGACCCTCGAGTCAGCTCCATGTCAGATGATGATGATGATGATGATGAAACATACCAAACAGGTGCATATGGTTCAAAATAACGCCAATAAAAATTTAGATATTGCAGTATCTTGTGATATGTATTTTGGGTTGCCTATTTTTAAATTGACCAGGTATTTAAAAACTTTCAAACCGCTGAAATTTTAAAATAAATAAGTATCAAACCTTCTCACAATATGTTTCAATTGTGTTAGATGTTTGCAACTGGAAAGATTACAATTAATGCTTACTTATAATCACAATTGTACCCGAACTTTTCTACAAATGTTTTAATTTAAAATTTAAGTAGAATAAAATGCCGAACATACCAAACAGGTACTTCTGATTCAAAATAACGCTAATAAAAATTTAGATATTGCAGTATCTTGTGATATGTATTTTGGGTTCAGGCCTCATCTCATTGGATAATCCTTAGCCCTGTCTTGCTGAACATGGGGAGTTATTCTCGACTCGTGCACCAGATTGCTCATCATGAACTATTCAAACGCGAACAAATATGTTTAAAAAGGAAAATGAGTTTACATGGAGTATGTAGTAAAGAATATTACTGACTCATTCCATAACTTAGTCAATATTTACCGAATTTCAAAACAATCTATTTTAAGTTTGGAACATCGTACAGTGTAATATTTAACAATTCAAGACTATAGGTAAGACATGCGTGCTATTTTAGGTGTAAAAAAATTCAATGTGTACAATCATTAAATCTTCAAAATTTCGAATAATAGAGTATCCAAGTCATAAAAGTTTTAATAAAATCATCTTCACTTTCATAATTTACGCGATCCCTTACACTACTTTCGAGTTTTAGTGCAAATTTGTGTACTTTTAGCCCATAGTTTACAATTTCCCGGTTAAAACGCCGTTCACTTAGCAAATCTATTTATACAAACAGGAAAATATGTTTGGAATTTCTGAAAAATGGCCTCGATAATGCGCTTACTTATTGGAGATGAATGCGTTTCTAAAATTACGTATTAAAATGGTTACTATAAATAGGGCAATTGACTAAAAGAGACCGGGGAGCGACACTGATTGCTGTTTTATACGAGGTGTCGATGATGCCACTCTCGGCTTCGACGAAAGCTCCTGCAATAAGTTGGGCTCACTCAGATCACATGTGGTAATATGAACGATGATGGTAATAGTCGAGACTGAAAGAAACGGTTAGCCGAACAAGCTAACGGAAATTGCTTTTTAAGAAAGAATTTCCTTCGAATAACCAAAACAAGAATTCTTTCATTGTATATTTTTCAGTTGCTCTATCAAAATTAAAGACATTTGTAGATAGATACATATATTAAAGAAACATAGCAGATTTCACAATACATATATGTAAAATACCGTGCCGTTGAAAAAATGGCAGCGTTAATTTAATGAAAATTAAATCCGGTTTAGATTGATAAGCGTGGCAAATTAGTCTTATGTGGAAGTAAACCAAATAAATTTCCATTTTATATTATTCAGAAAGAAAGGAAATTGAAACGCACTTTTACAACTTCAAGTATAACCAATGCAATGCTAAGATCTTGAATTAAATAATAACATGAGGAAAATATATATAGATATATATGATAGAAAACAGAAGTAAGAAATCGTTTTCTTGGATATCTCTTCCGTTTCAATATAAAGACTCATATTGTAAAATACCTTCTGAGAATTTTTAATTAATTTGCAGGTGTGAACAGTCTTGCAATCTGCAATCTTGCAGTAATTAAATAACTGCAGATCTAAATGATTTTATGAAATTTTTCACTTCTCGTAGATAGTATAGCAAATTTTCAAGAAAATTTAAATTGAAAAAAAATAAAAGTAAGGGGAGTCGGGGGAAGTGTGTTTTCGGGGCTAGTGCGTAGTTGCAAGATAAATTTATTGAACATGGTTGTTTGGTGCTGCCATCTATAGAAAATGTAGATAATCAACTTTACTTTAAACGGCTTGCCGCTAGAATGCGTTCACGGCGAAGATAACCTGGAAAATGTTTGACACTTGTCACATGTAGATTTCACTTGGTGTGCGTAGTTAAACAGTTAAAAAGTAATCCTGGTTCATCCGTTCTACATGTGTATCTTTCATCAGTTTTTTGGGGTAGGTAGTATTATTTTAAGTTATTTACATATAAATTATTAAAATATTGTTCCATTTTTGATATTTGAAGAATAAATCCCTGGTCTGCCCTTGCCCCACAAAATTTGCATGACGGGGTAAGTGCGGATGTCAATAGAAGGGCAAATGTAGACCAAGGTCTGCATTTGCCCCCTATATTGGAACGTGTTTTTATTTATTTTTTAGTAAATGACCCTGTAATTAATCTTGCAATATTTTGTCATTAGAGGCTTAGGCCCAGCGCCAGTACACAACATGGTAAGAAATTACATCAGGAAGAGTGACAGGGAAATGAAATACTCTCCCGAAGATTTGGCAGCAGCTGTGGAAGATATGAAATCGGGAAGATCCAACATCTACCGTGCTTCCTAGGCATATAAAATACCACTTAATACACTGATAGATCGTGTAAGAGGAAGAAGAGGAAGTAAATCCACCTCTTATGGGCGACCTACTGCTTTTTCACAAGAAGAAGCTTCCAGGCTACTGGAAATGGATAAACATGGATTCGGGCTTTCCAGAAAGGAAGTGTCTAGTCGAGGAATATGTCAAAACCAATGGGATCAAAACTCATTTTAAAAATTCCCGACCAAATAGTGATTGGCTGTTTGCATTCATGAAGCGGAATAATTTGTCTATAAAAACTCCAGTTTGTTGAAATCGCTAGAAGGAGGTACAAAGTAAAGACTACTGTTGAGAGACTTGGTTTGGAAAACAAACCACGCTTGATATTTAATTGTGACGAGACTGGTTTTGCAAGGGATCTGTCAAAGACAAAAGTGGTTGGCGGAGAGAAAACAACTCAGTTCTTCTGACAGTAGCCGCTAATGGTGCTAACATTCTACCATTAATTATTTTTAAGGGAAGGAACATTTGGGATGAATGGCAACCAATAATAGAAGAAGCATAACCAGGCATCACTTATGCCGCTACAAAAAAGCGGATGGATGGAATCAACCGTTTTTGAAAGATTCTTTGAAAAATCATTCTTGCCATCACTTGGCGGTGAAAGACCTGCACTTCTTATTTGTGATGGTCACAAAACGCATGTGAGTTTAAAACTGGTAGAGTTAGCAAGAAATGAGAATGTTACAATCCTTATCTTACCACCTCATTCATCTCATGTACTGAAACCCCTAGACCTCTCCGTAATGAAATCGTTGAAAACTAAATGGGACTTTGAACTGGTAAAGTGACAAAAGCATCATATTGGACAGAAGCTGCAAAAAAGGAATTTGTGAAGATTATCAGTTTGTTGTAGAGAAATCTGGATCATAATTCAGTCAGGATTACGGAAAGGAGGAATTTATCCTTACAATAAGGACATATTTTCTGAATGTTTCTTTGATCCGACTTCATTCAGATTGTGGAAGTCCACGAATATACAACCACAAAACGATAATATGTTATCTTCAGGTTCAAATGATACTTCCACATGTGAACATAATGAGCGTTTAGCCCCAGTTTCAACAGGGAATCCTTCGAATTCTGGTTCAGATTGCCCAGTGAGCCCCTCAACAAGTAGTCTTACGTAAGAACCAACAACATCAGGTAGTTCCATGCCACAGGCAACAACATCAGCTGCAAATATTCCTGCAAAAACCTTCCAGCAATTGCTATTGGAGACCATTCAAAATCACAAACCAAAAGATATTAAAAAGAAAAAGACTAAGGTAGCGAGTGGATCTGAAGTTATTACTTCAGATGAGGTATACAACAGGCTTATTCAGAAAAATGAAGGGAAAGAGGAACAAGAACGGCAGAAGGAAATAAAAAAGTTACAGAGAGCACAAAAAAATAAAACCGATGCCAAATTCACCACACCTAAGGAAACAAAGAGAAGAAAGATTCAGGAAACTGAAAGCTCATCAAAATAGTGATGGGGATCAGTTCAGTATTACAGACTCTGATGATGAATATGAAGATGACAATGCATTCGTAGAAACCGTGGCTGAGGAACAGGAAGGTGACTTCAAAACTGGTAAAATTCAGGGGCAAGAAATTACCAAAATATTTTGTAGGTGACGTCACGTACTTTGCGGAAGGGGACCCTGTAATGAAATATTCACGAAAGTTTTCTACAAGTGATGGTTTCACAACTTTTAAGAACACTCCAAAGGATGATATAAGTTCAGTTGACAAGAGTGATATTGTTCATATACTACCTTCCCCAAACATAGGAAGAAGAGAGGAAATTATTTTTCAACTTACTTTTTCAAATTACAATGTCCAATAATTTTATCTAAAGTTTTTTAAAGACGTTAAACATTTTTAATTTGGTTTTTGGTCATGTTCAAATTTCAACAGTTTTAAAGTTTAGGTTTTATATTTTACTATCTTATTACCATTAAGTATTAACAAATTGTTTTTGAGTTAAAAAAAATATTGTTCCCTAATGTAATAGACATGTGTTAATAAATAAGGAGTTATTTTCATATTTTTTGGGTTTTATCTAATCTACAAATATTTTGCTCAATAAAAACTTTTCTGAATCTGCGGATGAAAATTTGCTTAACTAAGAACATTATCATCCGATTTTAAAATACCTGAAAGTTTTAGAATCCTTCAGAATCAGGTTACATGCTCTTGCCCCGGTATCTATGTTGAGTGAATACAGCCAGAAATAAAAGCCAGGTACGCACTTTCCCTACTTTCATGGGGCAAGTGCGTATCTGTGTGGCAGTGTTGGGTAAGTTACTCTAAGAAAGTAACTAAGTAAGTTAATCAGTTACTCGGCAAAAAAGTAACTAAGTAAGTTACTAAGTTACAGAATTATAAAAGTAACTTGAATAAGTTACTAAGTTACCATAAAGTAACTCGTTATTTTTTAAGTTACCTTTTTTTACGAGACGTTACTAATGTACATGCAATTACTACCAACTTAATATCAACAGAAACACACATTTATAAGCAATTGTTTATTAGCAAATATTCTACACGTGGGGGAAGAAACAGGCTTAGAGCTTAGAAGAGCTGGTTCAATGATGTTTTTGGGATTTTCCAAGGATTCTATTTTATTTTTCGTTATTATTGAAATAAAGAGACGGTGAATGTATTTTCGTCTAAATTAGACACCCCCAACTTGCGCACAGGCGTTACGAATGTACTTCCCAGTAATCCGCATACCTGCTCAGAGAGCTTCTAGTTGTTAAAGGATTAAAGATTACTGGAAAAAGCTGTCACCACCCAAATAGGATCCGTCAAATATTATTTATTACCGACTAAGTACAAGAAGGTATTCCTGTGTTCGGTATTAGCATTTGCATACTAAAGCATTCGAAATTTCAACTAATTCTTCAGCTTCAGGTATAATTTCTTAAATACTACGCGTTAAAAACCGAACATTTTAAAATATTTTACATTTGTAGCATGAAAATGTAACTAGTCATATTCAGTTACTAAAGTTACTAAATAATTGTAACGTGTTATAGTTACAATTACTGAAAACACAAAAGTAATTAAGTTACTATTAAGTTACTGAAAAGTAACTAGTTACTAGTAACGAGTTACTTTTACTTAGTTACTACCCAACACTGCTGTGTGGATACAGTCACTTTTGAAAAAAAAGTAAGAAAATGAATAAGCAAAATATATTTGAGTCTGCCTGTTGACAGGGAAGGCTTTAATATATACTTCCCAAAATTTTCAAAATTTTAGGGTCATACATGTAATATTTTTCAATCACGCAAAGCTTAACTTTTTAAATTTCGATCTGCAGTTGCTCCGACTCACCTTAAATCAAGAACAATACTAAACATCTAATTTAATAGAAACCAAATACGTATAACTGACATTTGCCAGTGGCAAAAATCAAACTTCAATTATCAGTAGGTTAACAATCAGTGGAGTGCGACCCTACCACTCGAAAAATAGGCAACCCAAAATACATATCGCTAGATACTAAAATATTTAAATTTTTATTGACTATATTATGAATCAGAGATACCTGTTTAGCATATTTGATATTTGCTTCTACTCAACTTTTAAATAAAGTAAGAGTGAACGTAAACACCAAAGTCTTATTTATCAATATCTAAGTTTAAGCATTTCATATTTTACAAAATATAACAATTTATGAATTTATTAGTAAGTTATCAAGAATATTAAACAGGCATTTCTGATTCATAATTCCGTCGATAAAAATGTAGATATCGCAGTACTTGTGATATGCATTTTGGGTTGCCTATTTTTGGAATTGTAAGCTTGTAATATACTTTGAACTTTATCTGGAATTTCTGTCGTTCGGATTCGACGTTAAACTGTAGGTCGCCCGTGTTTCTACCTTAGCGTTGAGGAGGAACACGTGGCAGAGAAGAGGCCGATGACCAGCAGTGGGACAAAAAGGCTGTCAATTATGATGATGATGATGAATCTACTGTGAATCATCAAAATAGGTTGAAAAACTTTTCATTACAGAATTACAGATTTGTTTAGCATACTATTAAAACCACCTTTTGTAAGTGATTTTGCTGAAGAATACAATTCTTGTAACCAATATTTTAAAATGTGCAGTTTGTAGAAAATATTACATAAGATAATATCTAAGTACGTCCCTAATGTACAATTGCGGGCAAAAAAATGGAAACAGCAACATTCATCTAGAGATAATAAATAAAACACCTTGTCATCCCCACGAAATATATATTATAAATTAAACCATACGATGAGCGCTTTCGCAGTACAACTGCATCTTCAGATCATATAAAGTATCTAAATCAAGAAAGACAAACCAAAAATCAACTTACAAAGCATAAAAATAAAATTAAACATTACATTACCTTGTCAAAAACAAAACTTAACACAGAATCAAGCAATAACGGTGAACTGCAGTTACAATTTACAAATTAAATAAAAGTCTTAAATTTTATCCTTGTTGTTGCCCTAGTAGTTCGGATTTAGAGAAATTAGCTGTTGAAACTGAATGTGTTATTCAAAAGAATAATTTAAGTGACTTTGTGAGGTTGGAATGTAACCAAATTATTAATTCTCATTTTAAACATCATTTACTTCAAGATCAATTTAATAGGTCCATTAAATCTATTAAGAAGAAAGTTAAAGACCACAACTTGGTTTTTTCTAAAGCTGACAAGGGTAACTGTCTGATTGTTTTGAACAAAACTGATTATATTAAAAAAGTTACTGATTTCCTTGACTCTGATGATTTTTCGATTTCTAATTTGAATCCTTTAAATTCTTTTATCACAAGAGTTCGGTCTTGTGTCTACGGTTCTAGAAATACTCTTTCTTCTCTCAACGTTAACTACAACAGCTTATTGGTTATGAACCCTCTCCCTGCTCGTCTTTATGGTTTGCCTAAGATTCATAAACTTGATGTTCCTATTAGACCAGTTTGTTCCTTTATTAATACCCCTGTCTCCAGGATTGCTTCTTTCTTAAATGGATTTCTTTCTAAATATATTATCTTTAATAAAAGTTATTCTATTAAAAATTCGCTAGATCTCATTAATAACCTCAAGGATTTCACTTTACCCAACGACTGTATTTTGGTTTCTTTTGATGTATCGAACCTCTTTCCAAGTATTCCTAAAAATGAATGTTTTGATTTAATTTCTAATTACCTAAATATTTCTGATTTAACATATGTTCAAGTTGTTACTATTTTGAACTTGTTGAAATTGTGTTTTGAACAAAAATTCTTTTCGTTTAACAATAGTACTTATGTCCAACATTCAGGTCTTCCCATGGGGTCTAACTTATCCCCTCTAATGTCAGAGGTTTTTATCAACAACTTAGAAAACAAATACATTTTTCCCAACTCTATTCTATCTAACTATTTTATATTTTGGCGTAGATATGTTGATGACGTTTTTGTTGTTTTCCAAGGGTCTGTAAATGATGTCACTCTATGTCTTAACATTCTTAATGATCTTCATTCTAATATAAAGTTTACCGTGGAAATGGAATCGAACTCCACTCTCCCTTTTCTTGACATCCTTATTTCTCAGGTTAAAAATATAAATAATAATAATAATAATCATTTTAAATTTAATATTTACAGAAAACCTACGACGACGGATCATGTTATACCTTTTCAATCTTTCCATCCGTTTAATCATAAACTTGCTGCCTTTAGATTTTTCTTTAATCGTCTTTTGAAGTTCCCTTTGAGTACGCATGATTTTAATACTGATATGAATATTATTCATAATATTGCTTTTAATAACGGTTATCCGTCCTACCTTATTAATAATTTATTTTGTAAAATCAACAGGTCCTTTAAGATTAATAGTAATGTCAATTTGATTAATACTTCTCTTCTCCCTGGCGAGAGGTTTTATTTTTCCATCCCATTTCTTGGGCACACGTCGTTAAAACTTACGAAGGTTTTTAAATCTCAGAATATTAATATTTCTTGCTCCGTCAAATTTAAACTTTCTAATTTTCTGGTTAACAACAAAGACCCTGTTAACTCTGTTGACAGATCTGGGATTTATCGTTTGAATTGTAACAATTGCACTTGTATATATATTGGTCAGACAGGTAGAGCTATTAAAACTAGGGTCAGAGAACACAGTAACTTGGCCAAAAATAATGGTATTAATTTGGATATTAATCTTATCAATAAATCGGCCTTTGCCTTCCACCTCATTGAATCTAATCATAGGTTTAACCCGTTGACTGATGTTACAGTTCTTCATCTTTGTGATAAAGGTCTTTCGGTTGTTAGATGGCGCTTTGCTTGTTTGTAGGTAGGTTTGATTCTCCATTGGCGGTCCTATCAATAGAAAAGAAGTTCGTCGAGTTTATCCCGGATTTTGACAACAAAGTCATAGACGTCTTTTCCAGCATGAAAAATAGGAGAATGTTTTATGTACAAAAAATAGGTAAGTTTTTTCTTGTGCCCACCCTCTTTCTTAACTCACGAGCCGCCACTGGTACTATACATGTACAAGTTGTCGTTCTTATGACTTGTCACAAATGGATGTATAGTTAGCTAGTGGCAACAAGGAGCTTTCTAAAATAATCTCGTCTCATTTCACAATGCATCAACAACGAGCATATTCCAGAAAATCTTTACCTCGTAACCTCGTACATATATAAGAGCGCGCGCATTTAAGATAGACAGTGCAGTTAAATTACATTCACACAAGGGTCACAAGTGTGTGCAATTTTTACGACAGTAAAGTTTGTTGTTTCGTGCCATCTACTTTATTACAAATTATACAAAAATTGATATTAGAAAGTTTTTTGGTAAGAATGGTAAGTATTGATGTTGATTTGGGTATCTACGTTTGCATGTGTTACGCCGCGTCCACAATAATGTTTAGTCAAAGTTATATTTTATTTTTTGCAGTGCATTTAAAACGAAAGAAAAGTACCAGCACCAGCAGCAGCAGCAGCGATGAGGGCAAGGAAGTCCAACCACCCTCTGCTTCAGACACTGCGACGCGAGGCCTTCTTCTATGGTTCAAACCACGGTGCCAGACAGTGAAAGTAAAACTGAAGATGACGGTTGTCATGAAGATGATATTGGAAATATCGTCGGCCTGGAGACCACTATACCGGTTGATAAGAAAAAACATCTGCTGGAAAATGGCTGGGTACCTTCAAAGAACTACGATTTTGCGGCAGATGCCAAACACCTCAAGAGGAAATTAAATCACCAGTGGCTGGACAAATTCCCCATGGTTAGCTTACTCAAGGCGACTCAAAGGTGTTTCTGTAAATATTGTGTGTTGTTTCCGCCGTCAGACAGCATGATAAGAAGTGTTTGGGGTTCTTCCATCAGACCTTTCACTAAGTACAAGGACATGCACGATTATTGCAAAGCACATGTACAGACCCAAGGGCATAAGGCTGCAATGGAATCTACAAAATTTTTCATGGAGGCCGTTCCAGTGGACATTCTACTTCACCAGTCTTTGCAAAAATTAATAGAAAAAAACAAAACCATCGTCTACAGGTTTTCGCAAACAAGGAACAATTAGTAGAAGCTGTAGGTAGCAAATTTGCATCTAATACTCGCAAACTATTGTTCAAAAATTAATTTTATTAATAAATAGTGTTTTTCTTTTGTAATTGTAACTCATTTTTCAGCATTTTCCTCTACAATTTTAGAGGAAACTGGCAACTAAACTAAAGCATTAAATTATATTTTACATTATACGTGGGGTTTTCTACAATTGTCAAGAACTCATTCCAGTACAGCAAGACAAAGTTTACAATAAAAAAATTGTTATTTCTTTCAACTCTATATTAATGTACAAAAAACAATTAGGTACTGTGTAATAGGTACATTTACAAATGTAACTTCAATAGAATCTACAACCCTTCTGTATACATTGAAGAAAAATTTAAAGTTACATTTTTGTTTAAGAGGATGTCAACAGTTGTATTAGAAATACACCATGCAAAATATAAACAATTATTATGTTTATATTAAATCTGATGTTATAAATTACTTTTAAAAAAGGTTCGTATTTAGGCACATTTTAACTGCAGTTATATTACATTTTTGTAAATCTATATTTGTAGGAACATTGTATTTACAGGGTGCAATCAAATTTAAGAGGACAGTTCATAGTTTAGACATAAATGATACACACTAGAGTTTTATTTTTACCATTTATATACCTTACAACCATTTGAATAAAAGGAATTGTAGTAACTTGGTATTATTTACAAACTACGAAGACCAAACAAAAGAAAAAGCATTTAATGTTTATTGTATCAAAACTAATTACATCATTCATATTTTAAGAATGGTTTACCTATATTACAATTTAAATAAAACTGGTAAAAAATTAAATCTAATACCCAGGGTAACATTATAACAATATGGGCGAATCATCTTCCATTTCTTCTTCGATTTCCTCAACTACATCATCTTCGTCTTCTTCCTCTGGTTTTTTAGCTTTTAGATTACCAGGTTTCTTTTTTATCGAATCCTTATATTCTGTAATTTCTAATTTTAAAACCATAATTCTAAATAGTGTGTTCACTTATTTATTTATTATTTCAAATTCATTGCTCCAATAATTCAAACAATATATAATTGCATACCTGCCAAGCTCTGTTTAAGCGGTTCAATTAATTCTTCAAATTCCAAACTTTCTAAAGCTTCAATAACATCCTGCCCAACTAACGTTTTTCGGTTGCTCTTCTGGGCTACTTGGGAAGAATGTGAGGCTATATAAAGCACGAAAACAGCAGCTGCTCGTGCTAGAGCGGTCCTGGCATCTTTGGCTATATTGACATTTTCGGGAATGGCTTCTTTTATGATTTTTTGGACGACCGTACTTGGTAGATTAAAATCTTCTAATTTTTCTGCCATTTTCAGAGACTTTTATTTGGAAATACACAAAATATTATTATCCTAACCTAAAAATTATTACAATAATGTGCTTAATATCGTTAATTCGTACAAGCGAACAATGATTATAATTCGTAAAGTGTATTTAAGTAATAGTTTTTATTTTTTATGTCGACCGTAAATACTCATAGAAAACCTAATCAAACACGTTAAATTTTACACAAAGTAAAATAACCGCGCATAATGTAAACATTCAACCAATATGATACAAGCAAATGTTCCTAAATCAGTGGTTCTAAACCATGATACCGTAGAGAGAATAATATGAGAATAATTTCAAATACCTACTCCCAGAGAGAAATAATAGTACATTAAAGAACTAGTTTCATAAGGCCTTTTCTTAACGCACGAGTCCAAGTTTGAAAAACGAGACGCGAAGCGCCGAGTTTTTCAACGGACGAGTGCGACAAGTGGTCTTATGAAACGTGTTCTTTATACTATTTTTTCTATTGAGGAAGTTTAAGAGTATTTTAAATAAATTTATGTAGAAAATTTTACGTCAAATCGATTACTAGGGAGTTTTTATAAACA
>JABXWE010030708.1:0-21282 GCA_014611495.1 Limonius californicus
ATTTGTGCGTATTTTGGATTATTTCATTTTTTCTTAATAAATTGCCGTATTTCATTTTTATAGTCCGTTTTTACTTACTTATATATTTCGTCAACTTACCCACCTGACTTCGTCAACTTAGCGACTATTGTGTGTAAGATGACGAACGTTTCATTTTTTTTTAAAGTTCACCAATTTTCAAAAATATGTTAATTTTTACAGGAAAAGATATGTGAATCAGTTAAAGTATGTACCAATGCAGTTAGTCTGCAAATATATAATTAGTCATGTATCCACAAATCACCAAAATCAGGGATACAACCTTAAGTTCGTCAACTTACCCTCCTCTCCCCTACATCTGCTCTTTATTTAGCAGGTTTTGTTAACGTAGTACAGTGTTACAAAGTTAAATAAACATTTATTACGTGCATTAGTTAGTTTTCTCTTTCAGTTTTAAATTGCTTTATATTGCAGTTTTCAGGCGCAAATGTTCGGGCTATATTTAATTACATGTGTGCATTGAGGCTAAAGTTTCAGAAATACGTTTTAACTTGTGAAATTAGTTCCCAGCCAACATTAAATTACCATTTTCATTTGTTATCTCTAGGGTTAAATTTTTATGTGTATGAATATTTTTTAATATTATAGTTCCACGGAATATCTATAAAAATATTTTAATTCTACTTAATACCTAACATGTTATGTACTTTTGGTTTAACCACATATTTAAATTGTACTAAGGTGCGCACAATATTACTAATAATATTTTAGTGCATTGTTTAGAAAATACTATAGCTAAATATAGAAGAATAGTACCAGACGGCTTCATATAGTCAGGGGATGTTTAGAAATACTACCATTTTAATTATTCGCATACTCTAATCCTGTCTTTGCTTGGCAATCGACCCTCTTTTTAGAAGGCGAAGGCCTTAATGGGAACTTATAATGCAGGCTGTACAGTGTGTATCTTAAATAAAGCACATGGACAACACTATCCTGATTTCTAACTGATGCGGAGTTAAAAATTCTAATAGTGTTTTAGGCTCAGCTTATTAGTTTTTAGGACACATTTCTTCAAAGTAAAAATTTAACAGTAAATAAAATATTTACAATCAATCAAAGCAAACTAAATGGCTAGATATCACGTAAATAATAATTTTCTGTATAACTTTAAAAATGTGAAAGTTTAAGTTTTACAACTCTGATTAAAAATTAAACGTTTTATTTAGGCAACTTGGATTAATTTTCAACTAATTTAATCATTTATTTTTGGTTCTGCAGTTGACTTATTTATTTAATTCTCATAAAGTTTAAAATTACGAATTTTCTAAACTTAATTTAACGTTAGTAGGTTTGAGTTAACTTGTATTTTGTCACTGCAGGACCAGATAATAAAAAGTTTTATGTTGATCTAGCGCTAAGCATTAAGATTTTAATAACTTCTGCTATATTCAGCATTTTCTCTTTACTGTTTGTTACTGGAGTTGATACAGCTTTTCATTTTAGCAATAAAATATAGAGTGTTTGAGAATGTTTATCATGCTGTTTAATTAACATTTGCAAGATACTGCATCTTGAATACCAACATATCTAATAATTTTCCGTGAAACTACAACTTACTACAAACTAGTCTGGCAACAAAACAAGAACTCAAATCATTTCCAACGTGTTCTAACTATCGTAATGACTTGAAAACTAAGAATTTGAGTACAAAACAGTAGTAGACTTTTTAATTCAGCTGTATTCAGAAAACAGGGTATTGTTGTCCATGTTTAGGATATCCTCTGTAGAAATTCAAAAATTAGTAGAATGGAAATGTGTTCTTAATAAAAATCCCTAGATTCACTATGTGTAGATATCTTCTCCTTAAAAAGCGGTCTTGCCTGATGCCTCCTGAGTGCAAATATGTAAAAATGCTGAAGATCCGCAGGTTCAATTCTTCTCGCTATCACTCTTAAGTTCCAAAGTTTAGCATTGAATATCAAAACCAAAAATACAGATACACTGCCGTTAATACAAAATAGACCTTAGTAGTGCTACAAGAAGTTTATTAAAAAAAGTAGAGTAATAGTTTATTGAATTAATAATATTTTATCTGGAAATTTTGCTACATTCACAATATTACATGTGATAACATTGATATTCTAAAATTTTAGAAATTAATAAAATAATAAGCTTGCATGTGTCAATTTCATAGTTCACATTTGAATCGACTTACTTTAATTTTGAGATCCGTTCGTATTACCTTAGATTGTGTGTTACAGTTACAGTATGGAATTTATGGAAGATGAATACGTTGATATGATTTGGATAGTTGGTAAGCGCCGTGGTAATTTTAATGCGGCGACAAGATTGTACAAGGAGCGCTATCCAAACAGAAGCCATCTGGTTACTCAGACCAACAGACATGCCAATCAACAGTTAAGCGAAACTGGCAATATTGACCCTAATCCAGGTTTAGGAGGTGGTCGACAAAGAATGCCAACTGTAGAGTATGAAGACATCTTACAGATACTTGAGGCACAGCCAGGGACAGGTACTCCTTATAAAAAAATTAAAACTGAACATTTGTTACCAACTGATTATCCACAACAAGTTTTGAATTTTGTCAGTGGCTTCTACGCCAGCGCGCTTTGTACCATAACTTCACGAACCACAATTGGGCTCATGACGATCCTATCGCTACCCATGATCGAAATTATCAGGTTCGGTTCAGTATTAATGTTTTGACAGGAATTATTGATATTTTCCCAATTGGTACTGTTATCATCGCAAACAGACTGGATGCCCAAAATTATTTACATTATCTAAATGAAGTAGTACCAGTTCTTTTGGAAAATGTGCCACTGGTATTAAGGCGTGATATGTGGTGGCAACATGATGGTGCTCTAGCACATTTTGGTATGGTTAAACTAAGTACTCGATAATTAAAAAACTACCGCGCTACCGATATCCGACACTTTTTCCGAAATGTATCGCGATGCGGTAATCGATACGCAAAAGTTATCGCGGTACCACTAGCGCGATATTAGTACAATTTCGATAAATCATTCATTAACACCTGAAAATGGTAGAGCATATGCTATCGGAAGACTCTGCTACCCCGCTCACCACTTCACTAGCGCCGAACCAATGGCTGGGCGAAATTCGGGAGATTTTCTTGCCCCACCCTGTATGAAATATCGTGTAGCCAAAAGATTAAAAAACGGCAGTCTAGATACTTTAAAAATAGTTACTAAATTAAAACCTGCTTAATAAAGTTAACCAATCCTGAATTTGGAGTGTACACAGTTTATATCTAAAGTAAGTGGTTTATGCCGGTTTTATAATATAGTTCCACTACAGAAAAAAAATGTTCTCTAGCTACAAGAGAATATTATTTTGTTACGTACCTCATACATCTGCACGACTAATTTATTGTTATGTTAAATGATCTAACAAGCAAAAGGTACTTTTTAGTAATTATCTGTAAGCTTTTTAAAAATATCATTTAGTAAATAAAAGGATTTTATGAAATCTTTTGATCTTACTTTTAGTTAAGGACTCTGAGTTCTCAAATTGATGGGCTACACTAAAAACTATTGATGATGCATCGGCTCTCGCTACAAGTACGAATACGTACTTAGAAATCTAGGTTAGGTACATAAATATTTGTGCTAAACCAGAAACTTTGTTGCAATGAGCAAAATAGGTTACTCGTCCAAAATAAAAGTATAGTAAGTAACTCTTTAAAATATGGATATGTACGTAAAACTAATTAATAATTGCAGCAACAAATAAAAGCTGGTGATGGTTACCTAAAAATTCTTCCGTCTACTTTGTTTCAGTGCAGTTATAAAACAATTAAGAATATTTAAATATATTTTCAGTGTTTTCGGTGAACACATTCTGCAAATAAAATGTCCAAATGATATCAGAAATCGAAAACACGGGTGTACGTCAAACATGTCCTATTTTTAGAAAAATTCTTAGCTATCTATTATGCAAAACATCTAGGTCAACATATATTTTGTTCGAGAAAGTGAGAAATTATATATTTTTACGGGAAAAAAAACATCAGATGTCAATACTTGGGTTATCGTCAAACATTTTCTTTGATTAAAGGCTCCCTCTGACGTTTTCACGTATATGTGGCACAAGCCAGAAATTACTACTTCATAAAAGCATTTGTTTAATAATGGTTATTGCGAAAACAATTAATAACGCGTTATAAATTAATGTAATTAGCAGTAGCTATAACAGTTAACCCAATGTTTGTCGTATTGTTAGCAATAGTTCCAATAATACTTTTAGAAGTTTAATTTCACTACTCCATAGAGTAGAATTCCGATGTTGGCTTGCTGTCTTCGTTGTTTAGTTTTGTTTACAATATCTTCAGCCCGGGCCCTTTCGTTTGTAATACTTACGCTAAGGTAGCTTGTGCTACATGTAGCGGTTAACGGTTCCCCTATTAGTGATAATGTCTTCACCATATATTTCGTTTGCAATGTATGTTGCCTTATCCATATTTTTCACTCTCCACCGTAGATTTTCAATTTTCTTAACATGTATTTTATGTCATTCTCATCCCCTATTACAAATAGTGTTAGGGTCGACCTTACGTAGGACGAATGAAAACTACTGAATTTTCAATTTAAATACAGTTGCATCGCTTCTGGATGCCATTTATGCAGTTCCTGGTAAACAAACAGCGGATGCGATCGGAACTCACTGGCGGCGACAGCAGGTAACCTGGAACTGGTACTGGAACAAGATAAGGCTGCTCATCTGCCGGCTAGCTGTTGTGGCCGTAGTCGTTCGTAATCGTAGAGTAATTACGACAATATTGCATATACTCTGGTGGATTAATCCTCCAGAGGGATCCAGGCTAGGACCAAGTCCAGCCAGTCTCGCTGTTATTCACAGGAGTCGCGGGAGGGGGGTGTGCCCGCTCAGTCCCACATGTGAAGGGGAGAGTATCATTAGTGTCCACACCCAGGCGTAAAAGATGCCATCCTGACATTAATGTTCCTTTATTAAAATCGGAAATGTGGTTAACATTTCTACGTTGTCTTATTAGAGGCATTTTAAAACATTAATTCTGTCACAAAATGTAACAAAATCTTAAAACAACTAATTAATGTTGATGAGAGACAGTAGACAAACACCACAACCACTTGATATTTTTAATGGAAATAGTGATAATATCATACGCTATAATAAAACATTATTTTAGCAAATTTTCAAACACAGCTTTATTTTTAATGGGTGGTGCATTTCATATGAAACTGAGCATATAACAGTTTATTGACATCTGCTAAACAAATATTTTGGTTATTATAATATCGTTGAAAGCTAGTTATTGAACTACTGCCTAACAATTTTCACGATCACAGTTCGTTCTTATACTGAAAGTGTGAGAATGTAAAATTGTAATTCAGCTTGCAACTCCCACCCTTGTTTGTGAAAGCATGAATGAAGAAAATTCGTTTCTATTTTTATATTCGGCTGCTGAACCACTGAAAAATAATAATCTAACTTTAGATTGTGAATAAAGTTTTATCGAAAAGGCAATGAAAAATATTTCGTTTTCTGAAACGAATTACCACAGTGGATTGTTTCAAGCATCCTGAACCAAACTTATACTTTCCAACATAGCTTGCTTTTGAATGCTATAATGAAATACTAATTTTCCAATGTTTAAAATTTGGTTGTTTTGTTTAGTTATCAGTTGTTAAAAGCGTACGAAAATCCTTTACTTTTAAATGCACCAACAAAAATATATATGTAAGTTATTTCTGTGGTCCCATAAGACCACATGATAAAACTTTTCACAACTGTAAATGGTTCCAGTCGACATACACCCAATTTTTTATCAAATTTAATTATACCGATTTGCGAGACACGGCAATAACGTTTCGGATCAAGTAGATTTATGTTTTATAAAAATATGACAAAAAAAAACTTAACAAAACTATATACTGCATTAGAAAACATTTCAAATACTGTACAAATATGCTACATGTTTGCATGTTACCATAAACGAAAACCTAACTGAATGTAATGCAGGCAGATATGTGAAATTATAAAAAAAGAGGAAACCATAAGTTCAGCATCTTCACCTATAATAAAAAAGAAACATCTTCAAGGTGACCAGCAATGTTTTGTAACGTTGATTTTATAATTATGTAAATAAATAGAAAATAATAATAAATCTAAAGCAACGACTAACTAACGCGCTATTTTTATACTTCAGAAACTGACCAATTGAATTTCTAATACTAATTATTTCTAATAAATTAAGTAGCAGGAATGCTCAAATATCTGATTAATAAACAGCAGGGAACCACTATTCTCAGATTATCAGTTGAAATAATGAATAGTTTCTTAATTACCTGTCTTGTAGGTATTAGCTTCTAACGTAGAATATATTAATATAATTAATAGTAGAATTTCAAAATAATGGCATTAAAATATTCCCATAATTTTTATGTTTGCAATTAAGGCAAACTTTCGACGCCCATAATATTTGGAAACATTTATACCGTCCTACGAACTTTTTAGATTTATATTTGTGAGAATACGACACATCATGACAAAACAATTAAAACAAAAATAGTTGCAAATGGACTATAAATCATCAATAAATCATGCCTAAAGTGAAGTTTATGGACACGCTACAGTGCACGATATGGGCATGAATATTCAACTGGTTATGAATTTTACTATGCCAGATTTACGAGCTTATTCTGAGCGAAATAAACTTTAATGTTATAGCCATTAATTAAACGGTAGCTAGCTGCCTGAGAACGATACTAAATCAGACAGGTTAAAAAATACGTAAAATGATACTTAGTTTCCTCGATTAAAGTATTATCCAAACACGCTCTCCAAACTACTTCCTGTATTTTAGATTCACTGCTAATTTTAATTCTGTTGTTTTTACTAACGAAAATTCTAAAAAATGCTAATTGATATTACTGTGCGCTCTCAATAAAGGGCGCTATAAATAACATCTAGAAGGCTTTTAACTTGGTTTTTTATGTCTACCTGTCAATTTTTAAAGGAAAGTAGCAACAAAATCGAAATTTTTTCTTTATCGAATACGTGAACATTTGTACAAGCAGATTTTATAATAATAATATAGTTTGAAACGGTAAAATTTCCAGCTCGCCAGTAATTAAATAATTAAGGGAGTGCTTTGCCAACCTGCTCTTTTAAAATGCCAACCAAAAGTGATTTGTACTTTTATATTATAACAATACACCACTGTTTGGTGGAAGGCAAAGCGCTCGCTTTCTGACAAAAATGTCTATTATGACTTGGATTTGATTCCCCAGCATTGCTACAGCAAACATTTTATTCTGCAAACCACCATACACAATGTCCCAACTCACTCTTGGCAGCCGTGGAGTCTCAATGTCAAAACCTTTCTGTTGTGGATTCTCGCTGAGGAGAAGCACGTGACAGAAACCGCCGGTGTGCAGCAATGGGGCGTGGCTGTCAACTAAACTACAATTTTAGAAATGTATGAACTAAGATGAAAAGGTCTAAGGCTAATGGCTTTCAATAACTACGCGTTCAAAATGATACTAGTTGTAACTATTTCCGAAATCGTTTTTCTTGGGATCAAAGTCTATTACAAGCTCTGTTGAAAGTAACTACGATATTTAGTCCTCTTTCTGACTATAATATAATCTATAATTATCTCGTAATCCTAATTTCAATGTGTATTTTAGTTTAATGGATTTAATAGTCTTTTAGTTTGTTGTTGTTAATTGCTGTGGTACAAGAAATGATTGCGTCCACCTTCCCACATCAACCGGAAGCGAGCTTTGAGCAGTGCTGCCATGAAAACCTTCCTAGCAAGAACCTACAAAATCTGTGCTTCCATTTTATTCTGTCTTATAGACCATTATATTAAATAGTATTATCTGGAATATTATCTGGGTTAATTTGATATATACGAAGTTTGTAAATTGAGACTGGTAGCGTAGCGTTCCATCTGGCAACACTGGAGATAATGAGTGACAATTCAATTTCGAGCAACGATGTGCTATCAGGTTTTGCTTCACTCTCGGGCACAGTGCAATGGAAACTTTTGCAAAACTCATACAGAACCACAGAAACAGTGTTTTGTCAAGGAGCCAGGTTTTTCGGTGGTTCACGGCATCTTCAGAAGGAAGAGAGTCGATTGAAGATGAACCACGCAGCGGAAGGCCATTTTCAAGAACCGATTAAAATATCGACATCGACAGTCCGGGATCTTCTGCGCTTAGATCGTCGGTTGGCAGTCAGAATGATCAGTGAAGAGTTGAATTTGACTCACACCACCGTTCATCAGATTTTGCTCAATTAATTGGGGATGAGAAAAATCTGCGCAAAAATGGTTCCGAAAAACCATTCGCAGGACCAAAAGGACATCAGGAGGGAAAGGCGCCTTGATTTTTTGGAATCGATTGAAAATGTTCCCCATTGTCTGGAAAGTCTCATTACTGGTGACGGTCTTGGGTGTTTGAGTATGACCCGGAAACCAAGCGCCAGAGCATGAAATGGCACACTGCAACCTCCCCAAGGCCAAAAAAAGCAAGAATGGGCAAGTCGAAGATCAAATGCATGCTGATTTGCTTTTTTGATAGCCAGGGAATCGTTCACAAAGAGTTTGTTCCTCAAGGCCAAATGGTAAATCAACACTTTTACAAAGAGGTTCTTGAAAGACCTCGAAAAAGGGCCACGTGTGTGACACCAAATATCAAGAACAACTGGGTATTGCATCACGACAATGTGCCTTGTCACACTGCAATTTCAATAAACGATTTTTTGGCTAGTAAGAACATTCCTTCGGCTCCTCAGCCTCCTTATTCGCCCGACTAGAGTCCTTGTGACTTTTTCCTCTTCCCGAGACTGAAAAATCACCTCAAGGGACGTCATTTTGGGACACTGGAAAACATTCAAACGGCTGTAACCGGCCAGCTGAAGGCTATTCCAGTATCCGAGTGCCAGCACTGCTAGGAGGAGTGGAAGAACCGTCTCCAGCGCTGTGTGGCTTCCCAAGGCAGTTACTTTGAATGATCGGGTAGTCCAGCAGGTAGCTGCAGGTACCTTAAATCTTCAGAAGCGATGAACCAATTTTATTTTGCTGAAATTTGGGGTGGTTACACTAGAAGTAATTTCGAATTAAGCGACACAAATATTCAAAATGGCCGGCTTTCGGTTTAATTGTAAATAACATAAAAATTGATTTTTTATGGTACACTATGTGTACTATGTGTACTATGTATATTATTACATACTATGGGTCAAAATACGGTGCAAACGTCAAATGACATTACAGTTTCCAAGAAAAAGCTTTTTTAAGTATTTTAGCCCAGTAGGCCGTGACTTGGTTCAAACTATTCGGAAGGTGACTAAGACTACCTAAAAATATTATTTTTCCAAAAATGCAAATTGTTTTCAACTTATTGGCGATTTAATTAGTCTACAGTAGTTTTTTAAGGAAAACTTAACTATTTTAAATGGAACACCTAGTGGGCCATTTGGTCTTTAAATTCTCAACAAGTATTTGTACTTTATTGTAGTTTCATGAACCAGCGTTGTCTCTTGTAAAACTTCTTGAAATTGATTTTTAAGGACTTCATATACTATACTACTTCTTGAACAAAAGTGCCAGTTTACAAATTGGGTTTATGTGAAAAATAGGATTCAGAGAAGTGGTAAACGAGGAATGAATTCATAATAGTTGTGGAGTTAGGAAAGTTCATCTCTGAAGGTAGCGGTTTTCGGGAACGTAAGAAGGTGGTGCATAAGGTTTCTGAATTGAATCGAACGCTTTTGTTTTATGCAGATACGTGGAACATACACATACTACGTGTATTTCTTCTCGAAAACGGATTTAATTTTCAGTACTCAAGAAGATGTACCTAATAAATCTCTAGAAATTCATTTACAAAATAATACCTAATGAAATTTATTTATTTTATAATAAAATTCTACTAAAGAGTAATATACTAAAAGTTATGTGAAGGACAAAAAAATAAAAAATCAACATAATAGTAAGCTCCTCAAATTAAACTTTTAAAAATCAGTGAAAATTCTTAACAATTAACCTACTTTTACGACACATATAATCTTAATTTAGTGAAATTTGTTGACTTTATTCCAAACTACCATCCTTTAAGAATATAAAGCACAGACCCCAATGTCAGAATTTACAATAATGCTAATTTATTTTTTCGTATATTATACGTATTGGCTTTTATATTAGCTACAGTTCAGGTAGACGTCGCTAAGAAGTAGGAGGAACAGGGAAATTAATATAATGGTTTGTCGATGTCGAAGTTACGTTCAATATTTGACTGCCAGGTCGATTTAATATCTCTCTAACTCGATTTTTGCTGAGATAGTTTCTGAAAATATTTTGGACTTTAACATTATATAGTGACAATGAAAAAAAATGTTTACCTACGTACAGATTTAATTTTATATTATTAATTAAGAGTAGCAGATAATCAAACTAGTTGAAGAAATTCGGAACACAGGTTTTAAATAATCTTCTTATTCTTCCATATAGGCAATTATGCCTGTTCTTTGGTATGTTTATGCCTTTACGTAATGTTATCGCTCCATCTTCTACGTGATCAGACACTTCTTCTTCCTTGTGGTGATTTGTCTCTGGCTGTTTTAACTACTCCGTTGTCTGCCATCCTACTTATGTGATTGTTCCATTCTGCTCCTTATTCGGTCTCTCAACGTTTTTTCTGTGATTCTTCTTAATATTCTCATCTTTGTCGTTCCTAATAGCCTATGCTTTTTGATTGTGTCTGGTCTTGTCTCTCATGTATATGTCATTACTGGTCCTTGTATATTCTTGATTTTGATTCTATATGGATGTGTTTGTTTCTCTATATTGTACTGTTTAGAAATCCAGCCAGTTTATTGGCTTTCTGTATCTGAGCTTGGATCTCTTTGTCTACATCTCTGTGGTTGGATAATTTGATGCCCGATTTTAAATAATGTAGAAGAAATTAGAGCACCAGTGAATTTATACAATAATGATGGAAATATGAATAATCAATTGTCATAAATGTGTATACGATTATGTGTAACACACGCATGCAACAAATACAAATATTTATAAATTAAATACGTTTAACGGCCTGTAAATTAAATTATGAAATAAAGAAATTCAATAATTTATAATAAAGATAAAGTAGATATACATATGTAATTAAATCAACATAAGCAATTACACAGGTCTACAAATTTCAAGTTTAGGAACGTTGTTTTATTGCTGATACATATTTTTATATAAATCGACCATTCTGAATTCAATGCTGTGCTTAGTATTTGGCTATCACCTAAGGTTTTTTTTCGCAAAATAAAATGTGCTTGTTCATGAAAGTATAAATTTTTTTTTTATTTTGATAAAATAAAATAATACATTTGATTTTTGATTTTTTTAAATGAATATTGAACAAATTAATTAGATTAAGTTTTTCTGGAATGTTATCTCTGTAGTTTATTTTGACCTCGAGGTTTTTTTCTTGTATTACACATCTGGGTTTACTTGCTTCAATGACCAGCAGTAATCACCCATTATATTAACATTCCATCTCCCTTGGTATCGCCTTGCCATTTCCTTTATATCCTGGTGAAATCGTTCTCTTTGTTCTTCACTAACATCTTCGAGATTTTCAGGAAAGTAGTCTAGGTGAGAATGAAGAAAATGGAGTTTAATGCTCATATTGCAACCCAATTTATGAAACTTATGCAGCATATTTTAAACAATGTTTATATCTGGGTGCTTGTTATTTCCAAGAAAATGTTCTACAACATCTTTCAATGCACATCAGGCTTAACATTCAACATCTGTCATCGTCGGTTCAAACCTCTCGTCAGATTTTAAAGCTCTACTTTGAGGTCCAATGAAAATACCTTCTTTCAACTTCGCTTTGGAGAGTGAAGGAAATTTGGAGCAAAGGTATTTGAAACATTCTTCTTCCTTGTTTAAAGCCTTTACAAACTGCTTCATCATCCCCAACTTGATATGGAGAGGAGGTAGCAATACTTTCTGTGGATCAACCAAGCTTTAGCGCAATACATTCTTAGTTCCAGGTAGAAGTCTTTCACGGGTGGCAAATTTCTTCTGCCTGTAATGTTGATCACGTGCTCGGCCGTCCCACTGACATTAAAAACAAGGGTACTGAGGCATATTTATTACTATTGTATAGAAGAACTGCTTTCAAACTTCGTTTCGATGAATCGATTAATAGTCTCCAATATTCAGAGTCATATTTTGTAGCTCCCAACGTCAATATTAAATCAGGAATGTTAATGCAGTACACCAACGATCCTTCTTGGGAAAAGTAGGGCACGAAATCCTCTTCACGGTTTCTGTACCAAGCAAACGAAGTTCCTGGGGCCAGTAGATGTTTATCCTGAAGTCTAGATCTAATAATTGTTAACAAGTTCACTGTTCTTGACTACAATAAATCAAATATTGAATAAATTAGTCAATATTATATGTAATACATAATTATGAAAACGTATTGAATAGTTTTAATAGGTTAAGCTAATTCCTAACTCACGCAACTGAAGCATTATCAGGAAAGTTATAAGGATATCCATAAAATGTTACATAAAAGATTTTAATTACACAAAGTGTAAACTTTCATGTTTGAGTTTAACTGTAAGTACTATGTCACTATTAAGGTCGCTTTCACACACGCCGATATTATAGGTGCCGGTGCCAGTTTCGGATATCGATAATCTGAATCACACATACCAAAGTTTTTATGAAAAATTGATACCAAATGTAGTGACAAAAGGTAGACCGCACAGACCCAATACCGGTGTGAAAATATGCACTACTTTCCAGGTGCAAATAAAATCAGACCGACAAAAAATCATCCGATGTTAGAAACTATCCGAGTCTTCGGCATATATGACTGATGTATTTATCAAATCGACACCTGCGTGAAAGAACGCTTTTGCAGCAATGCATTTTTACAAAAAAAAAAGCAATAACGATAACTGCCATTGACAAGGACAATATCGGCGTAGCCTCCTTGAGATGGTCGCAGTTCTTTTAATGAAGAGAACATAATATGGGAAAATTCACTCAAATAGATATCCTCCCGACATAGATACAGAGTATCAATTTGAAAACGTACAATTTTATATCTTTGGAAATAAAAAAGATATTCAAAATTCCTATAAACTGTTTCGATAACATGGAGGGGGAATAATCGTGACTCATAAAACTGCGAGCCCCAGAGATAGCTCTAGGTACCCAAGAAATAAATTTCAAATAGTACCACCTATTTTATGATACCTCATTGAAAGGCTCGTACAAAATGCTATTCAGTAGTAGCAAAACATTTTATACCCGATTCGTTTAGGAAAAACAGAATGGCCTCCAAGATATTCAGACTTGACCCCATCAGACTTCTTTTTCTGGGGTCGTCTTCGAACCTCAGCCTCGTTTCATAGCACAAAGCGACAAGAAAGAATTCAGGAGTGCAGAGCTACTCCGCCACAAACCTTTCAAAATATTCATATACATATAATCTAATATCTTTAAAATTAAATTAAATTAATGGGTTCTGAACCTTACGAGTTGTATTTCTTCATTTTTGCGAAACGAATGAGGTAAAAAGAACTACGCAATCGCATTTAGTAAGAGCTTTTCAATAGGGTAATTGCAAGGTGATTACTGGAGCTGTAACTGTAAAATAAATATGTGCTTGCAAACAAAATGGCACTTGAAATATTAATCGCTTATTCCTTTAAAAATAAAAAGGCGCATTCAGTATTATATTATATTAACTAATTACATATATAGATTAATAAACATAATAATAATCGTTACGATATCTTTTTATGTTACCAGTTCTGGCATAACAATATCATTATCATGCAAGTTTCTGGAAAGTTTAGGAGTAAAACCTAAGATAAGCAGATAAAATATTACATAGGTACTGCACTTTCATAAATGGACAAGATGTAACTCCTATTAAGGCGAAAACTCAAATTTCATCATTCATTTAAAGCACAGCCTTCTGCGGGCAAGGCGATGTTAACATTTTTTTCGACCATGAAGGACCCTTGAGTAAATGTCAATGCAAATATGTACAATGAAGCTTTGGACAAGCTTCATCAAGCGATAAGACGGAAACGTCCAGGAAAACCTACGCGTGGGGTCATTTTGCTGCACGACAATGCTAGGCAGGCCTCAAGAAGCCACAAGAAGTGTATGAGCAAGGTATACGTCGGTTGGTAAAACAATGGGGTAAATGCCTTAACTGTGACGGTAATTATTTATAATTAAATTATTGAATAAATATATTTTATAAAGCAAATATAGTTTCAATTGAACACACCTCGTAAATATTGAATTAAGCAACGAGTTTATTGTTGCTATTAAAGAGGAACTCGTTAAAAGTAGAGACAAATCAATTACGTCTGTAATGAAAGCTTTACATGATCCTGAATCTCTTCTAAACTAGCTGGACTAACTAAATGAACGAAAACTTTCAACAGTCGTGTGCTGAGCCAAACGAAGAGACATTTCAAATACCAACAGAAGTTCATATTTTCAGGTCAACATAGAAATATACCTGAAAATACAACTTTTTGCTTCTTTCTGTAGGATCAAATTTTTATATAAACAATGTTTAAGTTACAAAACAATAAGCTGACCGACAGCACATTATAGAAAGTATTTTACGTAAATGAGATATTTTTCCAATCCAAAAAATTATTTTACAATATTTTCTATTTCTCGTGATATCTACAAGCTGTTCGAAAAACGGCGAGCAATGAAGTGTCGAGCAATTAGAAACACTATGTATATTTTTAGGGTGGTATTTAGTCGATTACCAAATTTACCACATTTATTCAAACAAAAAAATACTTTCGTTTCCCAAAAATACTAAATGATCACCAAAATTAAGACCATACATAATCTTAGTGCGATAACCAGATATTGACAATCTGCTAGTTTCTTATATTATTTGCTACTAAAAATAACTTTTGTTACCCAAAAATGCTAAATGTTCACCAAATTTTATTCCACATTTAATTCTAAAATGATAACCAGATATTTATTATTTGTTAATGTCTTACCTATATCATATGGCAGTATAAAAAAACTCTTTGTTTCGCAAAAAAACTAAATGTTTACTACATTTTATACTGTATTCAATTTCAAAAGTATACCCAGATTTAGACTTCTTGTTAGCCTCTTATATATCAATTGTATGAGAAATGTATCAGTGTTTTAGGGGTGTTGTAATAGGTCTCGTGTCAATAAGGACATAGAAATCAGTATTACGAATTCTTGGAAATAAATCAATATAATTCTTAAACATAGAGTCAAACAGAAAGTTCCCAAAACAAAAATGAAAATTAAACAAGCACTTATTGCATTAGTAAGGCTTTCTTAGCTTTTGCTGGGCGTCCTCTTTTTCGTTTTTGCCCAGTTGGTACATTCCTTGCTTCAGTAGGTGGTTCAACATATTTCAGGCGAATTGCTAACACAACTAAATGTTTGCAAACGTAATGTCTGAGGTAATCTGCCTCGTCCTGTGGTAACTGCGCTTCTCACTCGCTAAAATGTTGTTTTTTGTAGTCGTCAAACGTCTCCCACAGATCCTCAAAAGTTTCACATTCCAGGGCATCCCCACCTGGAATTCTGTAACACCGCTTCATTACACTAGTATGCGTTAACAATACTCATTTTGACAGTTTGGCCCACTGATAAGCTTTTGTCCACATCTTCAAAGACATTGTTGGCAGGTGGGAAAAATCTCTCTCACTGTTTATGGTGTACTCGTTAGACCAATCCTTCACCATATCTGAGGCAATGATTAAGAATCGAGCGAGAGGATGACGCTCACGAAGTGTACCTAAAAATAATAACAAAATTAATAATACCAAATCATGCTATGCATTGAAAGTGTACCTTGGTCTTTTATTAATCTGTTAAAAGACTCCAATGCATTATTTGTAGCAGGTGTCCCCAGGGCTGCACCCAAATACCAACAACGATTTTGCCATTCGTCTTTCAAATAAGATACAAAAGTTTTTTCGTCTTTCCATTTATCTAGAAATATTTCGCAGGCCCGGTCAACTTCCATTGTTGAAGCACATTGCAATGAATGAATATCCTTTAGTATGTCCTTCTGGTACTTCTTTTGCACAAATTGCTCAACTGGTACTTGAATTTTTTTTGCATGGGCCCAGCACATTCGTATAATTGTAGCCTGGCCGAACACTTGCACAAACGCATTTTGGATGCTTTTGGCTGCGTCACACACCAAAACTTTACAAGTTAAATTGTACGAATACAGTGAGAGGACTGTATTCTTTAACGTTCGAAATAAAAACACAAAGTCATTTGTTTGTTCTGCCAAACAAGTTTATAGGTCGCGTCAGCATGAATAATGTTGCATTGGCGCGATAGACCAATTAAATATTTGGTTGATAACAGAAATCGGAAGCTTGGGAAGCAGTCGTCTATGGAAACTTCGTGGACAGCAACAAAAACTTGATGATCATCGGAAGGTATTTCTGAGTTGGTCATTAACCAGGATTCTAGTTCTCCTAAGCTGATTACTGCAGATCCATACTCTTTTACGTAAAATTGTAAGATAATTGTTCAATTGTTTTATAGACGGCAGAGCCAATCCTTCTATTTTGGTCAAATTGCTCATAATAGATTTGGACTTCAAACGTAATTCAAACAATTTGTCTATTTCTTTTTTCGTCTCTTTACTCAATCCACATTTCGATTGAGACTCCAAATTTCCATGATCGTGACCTTCTGCGGGTCGAAATAATATTATGTCGTCGCTAGCGGCTAGATGCATCAAAGCAATAAATAAAGTGCAGCTGAACATTGAATTGACCGAGTCTTGACTTTATTACAGCTATAATATCGCTTTACACCTTCTTCGGTACAGTGGCATTTGAGATAAGACGATAATTTCTGATTTTTAATTAACTCTTCGGCACTTTCAATGTTTGAAAATTTTTTCTCAGATAACCAAATTCTACCTTCTACAACAGCTTCAGATAGGCTGCAAGTTTAAGCGAGAATCAAATGAAGTAATTTGACGTGGAAGTAGCTTTTTGCTCAAGCGTTTAAAATAAATGGATAGCGTGATAATTTATATGTGCAGTAGAATTACGTAACGTGAGCGTCCCACATTTGGTGAACATTTGGTAAAATCGGTAGACATATAGGATTTAAAATGCAAGCGATAGTAAAACAATACGAAACATTGCTATTTTGGTGACGCTGTTCTAATTTTCCAAAGTATCATTCTTTGGTGTTCACTAAGAATTTTTGATGTTAATATTATTTTTGTAGGACAGCGCTAGGGGTGTATAATTTAATTTGGTGACCATTATATTTGTCCCCGTATTTTTATGAAGTATCATTTAGAAGTTGCGTTTACAAATTTGGTCATACTTTAGAACTAAGCTTTTCTCCCAGCCTTGTTTTTATAAAATTATAATTGTTTTATTCAGTTTACTAGAAATATTATAAAACTGTACAACAAACGGGGAAAATATTAAATGTGTTTAAATTTTATATTTATTTAAATTTAGAAACGAATCTTATTTCCAACAGAACTACCCTAAATAAAAATTCCTTTTTTCATGTTCATCATGTCTTATTTATTAGCAGCTAAGCTACTTTTCTACCAAAATTCCGACTTAAACTAGACACTAAGAAGTTTGATTTCCCATAAGTATAATTTCTAGCACAACAATAATATTATCTTATTTGTAGTGCCCATTTTCTTCTATTTCGCTCTGGAGAGCAATTTCAAATACCACGTAAAGTGTTGTAGTTAAGTAGGTTACCATTTTTGCACATTTAGAGCTACTCAAAGCACTGTTTCGTTAGCGCTTATTTATTTATAAACCGCTATTAATTTAATAGCTTAGACATTTCGGTTTTTATTGAACGTAACAGTAAATTTACTCGAAATTGTCACCATTAAAGCAAATTGACTGTGCTGTGAAAACTATGTTATCTCCTTCCGAATTCGCGTTTGGCGTTGAATATAACCGATGAAATTAGAAACCAAAGCAGGCACAGGAGGGCAATAAAAAATTGTCACATAAATTCCTATTCGTTTTTTCGGCTGTTGAATGGATCTAACATTCTGCTTACAAGTAAAATAATAATTAATTTCTTACGGTTAAAGCAATATATCTAGCTGGTAGCTAGAAAGTTTATAATTCATTAGAAGGAACATATTTCATTCCAGCCAGGGAGACTGCGCCGCCGAAGGACTTTTTAGCCGTGGTCTATATTAATGAGGTGTCGCCGTGTTATTTCCGGTACCCAGTAACGACGTACAAATTCAAAGTATGTGATTTACACGTTTTGCTTTCAACCTAGTTGTCACTTTGATGAATGTATTATTTTAAAGTACGAAACGTATCAATAAAATACGGTTACTGAATAAATTCCATCTTCCTTTTACATGGGTCAGTTTTGAATAATCGAAGAGCAGAAGAACGCTCTCAATTATTAAATCACTTAGGTTGTAAATAAATTCTACTAACAACATCTCTTTACTTTATTAATTAATAATTAGTCTTTGATGCATTAATAATCCAAGCCATATTTCTATTTATCTTTCAGACAACTTTTTCAGTAATTTGCAAGCATCCACATCACTGAATTTTGTACAACATGCGAAACCATTGCCCGAGGGCATAACGAATTGAAAACTTCCTGTAGTGATATTTGTGCATGTTGTAGCTATGTAAATGAAAGTTACTATGATCACATTAATCAAGTTTAGCACAAAATACTCTAATTTAAGGCAACTTTAACCTATATACCTAAATAAATTTTAAAGTTAACAATTATTAGTTGGATGTAACTATTTGAAATTTTTTGTTGGGTAGCTACAGCCTATGGTGAATGGGGAACGTTACCTTATGAGAATTATGCAGGGGGAGTGCGGAACAGTAGAACCACCTTTTCTTTAAATTTTTTTTCCCAGTTTGTTGTCACTGCGAAATGGACGTGAAGGTATTCCAAAATCAATATAAACTTATATTGTTGGCATTATTTTCATATACACATGGGTCATGTCTCCCCAGCCAGCGGGAGAGTTGAACCAGTGACTGGAGAGACATGACCATGCTAAATTATATAAGTACATTAAAGGTATAGTCAGGAAATTAAAGAAATTTTATATACAAAAATTATATTATATATTATTACACATTGAACAAAGAACAAAAGAACTTAAAAATGAAGTAAATACTATTAGTTGCGAAAACAAGGTAAAAACTATTAGCTAATTGCAAAAAGCATTTTTAAAAAGTATAATTTCTTCTATTTAACAACGCAATTGGGGCAGTAAAAGGTCTTCTTGTCTTTTTTAGTTAGCCCAACGCAGGTTTCGTGGACATATTTTTTGCACTTAACACATAGTCTCATGTCTAACATATCATCAGTGTTACAAATGAAACAAAACCAACTTTCATCACATGTTTGTTCGTCATTCCACGGGCTATCAGAGTCATCACAAATATTATCTGATTCTACGTCAGACTCGCTTTCACTCGACTAAAAAATTTTCCTTCTGTAACTTTTCTTCATCGTAGCTTTCTCATTGGATTTGTTCACAACTTTATTCTTTGGTAATTTTCCGTTTTTTCTCCTTATTCTGATTTTTCGGCATACTCTCTTTACTGGGTTCGGAAATGTTCTTTTGAGGTGTTAGAATATCATCATCGTTTTCCGGTTTTTCAAGAGTTTGGGTCAAAATTTTCGTTTTTCCTGGCTTACGGCTCCTAGTAGTTTTCCTAGGTCCAGCCTTTGGATATGGCTTAATCATTTCGGGTGTGACTATTTTCAACCCTGGTCCATCTGATGAAGATGTAGATGGCACAGCAATTTCAATCAAGTTTTCGCTTTCCACATTAGCAATAGCTGTTTCGTCACTACGAGGTCGATTTGTTACTTCAGAGATCAGAAAGTCTGAATCTGAGAATATCTCTGGATTAAATGGATGTATTCCCGAATTCTTGAACCCGCTAGTTATGTTCGATTGTGTGAATGCTCCGGGCATGGCATCCCTTACAAATTCAGGAATATCGTAAATTGTTACCGTTTTTCCTGGATTGGAAATTATCCAATTTGACAATACGGTGTTGTATTTCGTTTTGACAGATGAATAGACTGTTATATCTAACGGCCGCATTTTGTTACTGCAGTGTGGTGGCAGTGTTAGGAGACTGACGCCATGTTTTTTCGCATAATCAATGGCATCTACAGCCACGTGGCTTTCGTGATTGTCCATTATTATGCAAGTGCGGTGTTCTAGAGATGAATGTGAATATTTCAGAAAGTGTTTTAAATATTTTAGAAAGCTGGTTGTAGTAGTCATCCATCCAGATGGATACGAATCTCCGTCTGATCCTTCTGGGACATTAGAAACAAATGCTTCATTGTATTTTACTCTAGGGAATACAAAGAATGGTGGTAAGGCGTTTCCGATGGCGTTTATTGTAAAACAAACCGTTACTAAGGTGCCTCTTTCCGCGGAAGTCACTTGACCAACTTGACGATCTTTTTTACTGACCATGACTTACGGGCATGTTTGTACTGTAGTACAGCCTGTTTCGTCGCAGTTACATATATCTTGAGGTTCAAACTCAAGTTTTTCTCTCAATTGTTTCAAGTTGATGAAGAAGAAACATTTTTTTTTGTTAAAGTTCGTGGCTCTCGATCAATTTGTCGCTTCTGGGGTTCTTAAGCATTTCCAGCTGAATTGTTTTTTAACCAATTGTCAGGTATTTTCTCTTCATTTGATTTGGAGAAATCGCATGCAAAGGTTAATGTTGCCTTTCGAGATAATCCATAATTCATTTTGCTGCAAGTTATCAAATAGTTGACTAACATTTTCTCTTCAGCTGGGGTAAATATTTGAGTGCTTTTATATTGACTGCTCATATTTTCGATTTTTTCCAGCCTTCCACTATCCTTAAGGTATCTTCGTAGGGTAGGTCTGTCAATATTGTAATTAATTGCAGTCTTTCTAATAGATATACCGCTTTTTATTTCATGCACTGCATTTTATATTGTTTGAGAAGAAAAAGGCACTCTTTCCTTGTTTGTTTGTTTGTTTTATTTAACGTCGGCCTATTTCTGCTACTATGGCTAATCAGTAATCACCGACGCCAGGGAGCGATCCTACCACACCTGGAAATTTAGCCTGTTTGCGGGTTCTTTTGACGTGCCCAACAACACTTGGACACGGGGGTCTACGATTTTACTTGCTATCC
>JABXWE010030709.1:0-26392 GCA_014611495.1 Limonius californicus
GTATCCGCTTCTGGAAAGAGAAAATGAGAGAGAAAAGTCTATGAAATACAGTAGCGGAAATAATGTCAATCCGATAAACAAAATGACAAATAATTTTTAAACAATATTGCAAAGTTTATGAAACATAAAATCTAATATAATTTAAATAAAGTGCTTTCGCTCAGAGGATGCACGCACGTCATCAATGTCGTATTAGGAAGTGGTGACGTCCTTGTGCCGTGCCAACATAAATTTAAAAAAAATTTGGACCGTGGAATATAATTACACGAATCTGTGTACAATTATTTAATGTTTCATAGTTTTCCTGCAACAGGCAAAAACAATAAAACTGTTGGGAATTTTACGTTTTCATGTTGTCTATGAAATTTAGTACGTTTGTATTGTGACCATAGAGCGTGAGTACTTTGCTGTAGCGATCTTTCCTCGTTATTTTCATCGTTTACTTTACAAGAAAGAGTTCTTTTCAGAACTAAAGCCTGTCTTTACTTTTTGTGCAAGTGAGTTCCACTGATATATTTAAGTTTTTGGAAACATAACCTACAATATTCCGGCACTTCCTCGAAAATCTAAAGCTTTAATTGCAACGCTGATTAGATATTTCGAACAGGAAAGAGACCATGGTGGACCATTACTTCCTTTATATGCAGTAAGAGAAGTAAGTGCATATTATTTAATTTGTAGTCCGTTAGAAATCTGAAATACGAATAGTACCTACTTAACGAAGGGATTATGTTTTGATTCTTATAGAGAGTTGCTGCAGCTTTAAACGTTAGTGCCAGAACAGTAGCTTCTGTTTCGCAAAGCCTTAAATCTGGCAACCTCTTACGAAGTCCTAAAAGAACCAAGTTGCGAAAAAAGCGTGTCGCCGATATCGATGATTTTGATCAAGCGGCTATTCGTAATACGATTTATGATATGGTGAAAGACAGTGTCCATAATCTTATTAAATAACATTTTGATTTCTAACAACTATTTTTTTAGAACAATATGTTAATTGTAAAACCCTTCTACAAGTTTTAAAAGGGAAAGATATTTTTTATGGTGGACTGACTTCCTTGTGGACAATTCTACGTAATCTTGGGTTTCGGTTCAAGAAGGATGATCCTCGAAGAGGTCTGATGGAATTGCCCAATATTGCATTTGCAAGAGTCCGTTTCCTGCAAGAATATGTCAGAAACATAAAGTCTGAGAATGGACGCGTATTTTTAGACGAGACCTGCGTATTTGAAAATGGGACAGTATGCTCATCCTGGAAAGATTCTGATATACGCACCGTTCGAAAAATTAAGCCGAAAGGAAAACGGTAAATTAATTATAATATAAAGAAAAATAAAATTAATTAAATAATATTTTTTAAAGGTACATAATACTTCATGCCGGAAGCCGTCAAGGCTTTATTCCAGAGGCTTCAAGTATATTTTGTTCAAAAACGAAAGACCCAGATTACCATGGCGAAATGAAAAAGGAAAATTTTTTGAAATGGTTTAAGAACCAATTATTAACAAAATTGGAAGAACCTTCCCTTATCATTATGGATAATGCAAGTTACCATAGTAGCTTGCTCGAAACAATACCAAACTCGGGTTATACAGGCATGCAAACAAATGTTCTTCAACAAAAATTACTGAAACTGAACAATTAAGTAAATTAATTTAATATTTGGTATTCATCTGGTTCCTGTTGTGGTCTTTTTAATACAGCTATACGTAACTATAGTTAGGAATTTAAGTATAAAATAAATAATAGCCGAATGGACTTCCTATACAGGGTGTCCCACGACTTGAGGTCACTACTTCGTGTACTTATGCTCTAAAGTAAACCGTTTTCAAAAGACAGAGTGTTAAATTGTTATTTATTAAATAATTACAATTATTACGAATGGACCAATGAGGATATTATCAATAAGTCCACACCAGATATTCACTGAAAACCTATGTTGATAATTTAACACTCTCACTTCGTGTGGATTCTCCAAATCTCAAGAGTCGCTGTTCTTTCTATTCATTAATCCATTCCTGTAAATGTTGCATCATCCGTCAATAAAATTCTATTACGTAGGTTTAGATTCTGAATGATCCAGGGGCAAAAATTCGTAGGACTAGTGAAATCTGATATGGACATAACCATGACGTTTTAATGTTCCCCAGACTCGCATTCGTGGTACATTAACTTGTGCAGATACACGGCGAACAGAGGTGCTGGGATTATAATCAATTTCTCGCAGCATGTTGTTTTCATTGTCTAGTACTTGCTGTATTGGACGCTCAGTCGACGGTTTCAGGAAATTTCCGTGTTCACATAGGTGGTTGTGCACTCGTTGGAAAATTCGTCGGTCTGGTAGTCGCCGATTTGAAAATCTCAATCCATATTCTCGAGCAGGTGCTACTGAGTTTCCATCACAAAAACCGTACATGTAGTGGATATCGGCATACTCCCGCGTTGTAAAAGTAAACATTATGAACGCTGTTAATAAGCACAAGCAGAGAAATCAACTTTAAGGTGATGTACTGTTTGACATACAAGTAAACAATATCATTTCCATAGTAACGTAGACAGGCTGTATCAAATACCACGTAATATCATATTGTTTGGTCTGTTTCAGGATTTAACAACAGCAAGTCATAACTTCTATAATAGTCTATTTAAAGAAAATGACCACACTTTAGTATCGACTTCTTTTCACCTCTCCTACATGCAGGTGAAGTAGTAACCTCACGTCATGGAACACACTGTATAAAAATTATGTACCTACCTTCAGCAAAGAGTTCGCCTTTGAACAAGGACGTAGTAACACTTTCATGGAAATATTTGACAATGCTACTTGCAACATGCAACGCACTGTTGATCCTTCTGCAAAATTAACCTTAAGCACAATAAGCCTTTTAGTCTGCAGTGCCTCCGGAACTTATGGTAGACAGACCCGATGGAAGAAAAACAATTAACCTTTCGTTTTCCACAGATACAAGGTGTATACTGCCGTAACCTTCCAATTTCATAAACATTAACTAATAAATCCCGATAAATTTTAACTATAGGTAATATATTGACAAGGAAAACAATTACCAGAAACGATTGAATATTAAAAATTTTACTGTTATTTCAACATATCATTTTCCGCGGAATTTGATTAATATTTCTATGGGGATGGTGGTGTTAGTCACAATGTAATCCAGGGTTACAGAGCATATAGTTTCTGCTAACATGAATACAAACAAAGCCGAGACGGGAGAGGCTATAACAATAACACCTTTTCAATTCTAACATAAGATAGTAGACGTTACTTAATAAATTGCAAGAATTTGTTGGTGTTGAAATAATTAAAATTAGTTTTAACAACAAGTGCTTTCAATTAAAGAAGTTACTTGCATTTGAGATATCAAATTTCAGCAAAAATTATTTTTAATATTACAAACATGTGCCAGTGAGATCAGGATTACAATATATTTATTAGTTATTAACAGGAAGAAATGAAATATTAAGTGGGAAATTAAAAATCATATGCAGACTGACTGACTGACAGTTGTTGTTTTGTATATTATTATCTTTCTTTTTTTAAATTGAAGACCCTGTATATTATAATTTAATTTAATGAAAACTTTATTCCGAACACTGCGAAATAATTACGGTGGGGTTTAAACTAAGAATCTTGTATGGGGGTTTTGGTGGAAATTCGAAATTTATAATTTCTTTATATTGACCTATATTATTGTTTCGGCACACAGCCTTTTTGTCCCACTACTCTTCAATTTTTATTTATTTATAATACCGAACTATTACTATCAAATACCTCATTACTACAAATTTGTAAATATCACTAATCATGTCCTCAGCGCAAGCGGACACCAACTTTAATATTAACATAAAACTTTTTCTGAAAATATCGTATGAAATCGCATGCGCGATAATAAAGCGGCAGGGTAAACTATCGAGTAAAAAACATGCACCCCATGTATTTTTAAGTTTTTAAAATAAATACCAATTCAACCCCAAACAAATAATTTGATTGAAATTTAAAAAAACTCGTCAATCCTCTTTTAATACGAAAAGTTTTAATGGCAGTACTTTCTCTTACGTTTATATTTACAATAATCTATAAATTATGTGGTGCCCGTGTGATTGGAAACATGTTTTTAACTTTAATTATTTTGTATTTGGCTGCGTTATATAAATTTCGAACTTTGAAATGTAACACCCAATTTTTTCTATAAAATACCTCATTAATGCAAATCTGTGAACACCACTAATCACGTGGCCACCACAAGCGGACACTAACTTCCATATTTGCATACAATTTTTCTTAACTATATCCTACGAAATCTTTGCATTTCTATCTTCCTTATGCGTGAGAATAAAACAACACAAGAGAGATAACGAACGTAGATACATTTCAAAAGACGTTACGCGTTCCTGCCCTGCTATCCTGAATCAAACTATAAAAGTTAATTATTATTTTACAATTCATTTTTGATGTTAGGAACCTTTATAATATATTTTTTATCATTTAAAAAAATGGCCAACGAGCCCATTATCGACAGTGGGACTAAAAGAACTGATATGATTAAGTTAAAGGAAACGCAAACGGAAGTATATGTTTCTGACCGAAATTCTGATAAATGGGGCGGCAAAATATCGGAAAGAATTATCAGCAAGTAGTAACCTGAGCACCGTGGTGGTCATGGTGTTGATGGAGCATATCGCAAGGCACTAAAATGTGTCCTGGGGGTCACTTAACACCCTAACGACACCCAGACACGCGTTCCTTGGTTTTACGTTACTTTGTCAACACGAGACATTTGTCTTACCACCTATTAGTGGTTGACAGGTTTCCTTGTTTGCCTGGTGTATATGTCAGCAAATAAGTCAAGTGTTTGTGTGAGAAACCAATCTTGTGTTACATATTTTGACGGAGGCTCGAATTTCCACCGCTGGAAGAGACGTAGAGACTGGAAATTTTTTGTACTTTTATATAAATGGAAACAATCCGGGATTTCAGCATGTAAGATAAACGAGGAGTGGACAAGGGCAGATTCTGTTTATCCCTCTAATAGCCCGAGGCTGGCCGACTCCAAATCCGGGATGGTCTAATGTATTTCTGATTGCCAGACGCTGGGTTGCAATCTTAACGTTCTGCATTAGCATACGGCGAGAGATTACGTAATATATCTATTTTTCCTTTGGCATAACTTTTTGTAAATTTTAGATTTACAGTTTACACCGCAAACAAATGGTGTAATTTCAAACTATTTCTTATATAAGATAGTTTAAAAGGAGGTAAAGACATCTTCCTTTTTTGTACCAAAAAATCTACATTAACGGCTGTTATTAATCGTTTAAAATTAATTATATCTACAGACTTTCCAGATCTATCTGCAAGGTGGTTTTAAACGTGTGCGAAAAACTTTAACTCCGTGTAGCTGATGCTAGTTAACCCCTAAATCAACTAGTAGATTTTTTTTCGGCAATTTATTATTTAACGAGTTATCTGTCAAAGTTTCGAATAGAAATATCAATTTAAATACATACAAATAATTTACAAATTTTTAAACTGTAGTTATCACTTCTAGATCAGATTTCACACTCAACTATATATTTTCCTCGATAGTAAGTACATTAAACTTGGACAGTTAGCTTTCGAACGCAATGGAAAAAATACTAGGTGATGTAGGGGTTAAATAACTTCAGCCACACCTGGTTAAAGTTTTTCGCAAATGTTTAGAGTAACCTGTATATTGATAATCTCGACTTATGGTTCTTCCAATACTAAGTAAACATTTCAGTCCCAAGCTGCTTAGTGGAACCTAGTGTAGCAAAACATCTTACTGCATCATGCTCCGTTGAATTCCATTAATTAGATTATCTTATAAAACAAACTGTTGTCTTAGTATTACGAATACATGCCTTGCATTTCCAGTAATCAAATATTAATAGGTTTTTCGACAAATCATGTGGAAAATTGGCAAATTAGTCATTATTCTTCGTTGTTTCTTAATGAACTACTTCAGAAAGCGCACTGACATTTTGCACCGCATTGATATTTGTAAAATTGATATTACAAAATAGACCTGTAATTTTTTGTTCTTTAATTTTTTCATAGATACATGGCTTGTCGAATAGGCGCTTCCAGAACAATTAATGACAAATAGCATAAATCGGCGTTCTCCAAAGTTTTTGATTCCGCGGCCCCTTTCTTAAATATGTTATGATACACGCCTCCTTTCTAGGAGGATGCTTGCATGTTTACTTAGGTTAGTTTAATAGTAAGCGTAGCAGCGAGTAGACGTGCAATATTTCGTTTGTGTTTTGTTGTACCTGAGTGAGTTAAAGTTTGTACAAATATTTTTCAAGTATGGAAAAATATTTAATCGGGTCTAACCGTAATTTTGAGCGTGCAAGCACATCTACGTCTGCAGATAAAGAAGCTGCCAATATTCCCAAAGCAAAAACTAGGAAATATTGTGATGAGTAGGTATATATTTGAATTTTGATTTTATAAATACAGTCGTTAATAGTACCTAAGGAACGACCACAGTGTGTAATATGTTAAAATATTTCATCTGCTGACAGGATGAAACCAAATAAAATAAAGAAGCATTTGCAAATAAAACATAAAGATTATGAAAATAAACCTGGCGATTTCTTTGTGAAGAAATTAGAAGGAGTGTAATAATCAGAAATTAACCTTTAATACAGTTAGGTCGTTGCCTCAAAAAGCTCTGCTTGCATCTTATAAAGTTGTTCATCGCATAGATAAGTGCAAGAAACATCTCGCTATTTAGGAAAATCTTATTCTTCCTGCTGCCGGTGATATGGTCGCAACAATGGTTGGAAATAGTTATGCTAAAGAGATTTAGAAAATAGCAGTATCAAATAATACTAATAGTAGGCGCATTCATAATATGTCAGAGGTTCTGCAGGAGCAGCTTTTTTCAAAATTTGCAAACAAATTATTTGCTATTCAGTTATGAGGCAACGAATATTATCAAAGATGCACATTTGATAGCCTACATATGTTACTGCAATAACGCATCTATAAGCGAGGACTTACTTTTCTGCAAAAAATCTCAGAAAACAACTACAGGTGCGGATATATTTCAGATGACTGATAATTATAAAGTAAACTACGGTCTAGAGTGGAAAAATTCTGTTGTAGTTTGTTCTGATGGGGCACCGGCGATGGCAGGAAAATATGATTGTTTACAAGCACGTATACGCAAAAAGAATCCAAGTGCCACTTGGCACCATTGCCTGATACACAAAGAATTATTCCCTTCGAAGGAAATCAGCGCAGGACTTCATTTCGTATTATACATTGTAATTTCTGTTGTAAATTACCTATATGAAAACAAGGCTTTTAAGGGCAATGCGCGCTGACCAATGAGCACCATTGTCTTCTTGCGAATCTAGTCGAATATCACCTGGAAAAGTTATACAGCGGGTCTTTGAGCTTAGGCAGGAAATATATGCGTTTCTGAAAGAAGACAATCACAAAAATGGCGAGCATTTTGTTGACGAACTGTTTATAATGAAACTGGTTTATTTAACTGTCATGTTTGAAAAATTAAATACTTTAAATACCCAATTGCAAGGAAATAATACCAATATATTACAAATATCAGATCAAATTTACGGGTTTAGGCGAAAATTGGAACTTTGGTCAAACAAGATAAACACTGAAGACACCGAAATTTTTATTAACTTAGAAACATTTATTAACGATAACAAACCCAACCATACAAATGTATGTGTCATTTTTAGATGCATAGAACATAATTTAAAAACGTTATCTAAACCTGTTAAACATTACTTCTTTGAAAATGATAGTCTTCTGACCAAATACGAGTGCATAATAAACCCGTTTGAAGTTACACCTATCGATTTATCGTTGGAAGAGGAGGAATAATTCGTTGATTTAACATCAAGTACAGAAAACAAGAGACAATTTTCGTTTACAACCATTGTCAAGTTTTGGATTAACTCGCAAGAGGAGTTTGTAGCGTTGCTCAAAGAGCTATGCAGATTATATTGCCATTCCCTACATCTTACGTGTATCTTTGTGAAGATACCGACCAGAAACCGAACGTGAACGTTCTATTTCCAGGTTAAGTTAATTTGTTACTTGGTATCTTAATAAAACACGTTTTTGGCAAGAAAAATTAGAAAATTACTGTTAAAAATAGATTCATGTTAAATTCAAATACATTGTAAAAACGATCATTATTTGCATATTTACTTCTAGAAAGATTTTCCTTATTTCAAGATTAAGTTAGATATGTTGAATTTCTCATTAATAACAATGCTTTGGATTTGGAAATATAAATATTATTATTGCCACTTGAACCGCATTGGTATTTATTCAAATAGTAAAAATTAACTATTATGTAGATGAGAATTGGGTAATATTGAATATGCGTCTTAAATGGATTACCACAATTTCTGAGATACTACAAGTCAGTGGTATTTAACGTTTTTCCCCTGTACCCCTACAGACAATTTAGCACTCAGCTTTGTACCAACAAAGTTGTCGGTGCAGTTCAAATGGCACTCCGGATTTTCGGACTACAATATTGTTGTAAATTATTATAATCTATACCATGGCTATTACTTTGCTACTCAATAGGGAACGCTAGAAATAGAAAATAATAGAAGGTCGCTCTGGAAAGGAATGGTTTTCCGTAGCTATCATCATTCATGATATATGTACGTACCCCCTAAGATGTATTGGCGTATCCCCAAGGGTACGTGTACCCCCGGTTGAATACCACTGCTATAAGTGACACCTCGTAAATAGCAAGAAACTTGAATGTACTACAGCATCTTGTATGCGATGATATTTACAGAGCTCTTGATCAAAACAAATTAACTTAAAAATTCAAATGAGAGCACCAGAATATTTAAACTGTGTTGAGCATTAGTTTTAAATACAGTGGTATTTAATTGTGGACAGAAATAAAAATTGGGCAAGTTGTAGACCATAGGCGTACTGTTTTATGATACTATAATTTTCTAAATTAGGTTTGAACTTTTAACATCTGCGTTTTTAAAATTAAAAAGTAGAAGTTCCGCTAATGGGGAATATGATATAGGGGTGATATGTGGGATGTATTTCATATTATCCAAATACAGTTTTCCATATTGTAGCATCTACTCCCAATAAACAAAGATTGGAGAAATATCAAACGAGAAGAGAAGAAAGTTAGCCAAAAATATTGTTACCAAGAAGGTTCTCCCCATTACATAAAAAGTAAAAAATACTTTCTATAATGGGGTCATCTTTAGAATCTAGTGGCGATAAAAAATTACCGGAAAACAAAGATATGTAGGATATTGAAGATGATGCAGACAGAATGTACGTTTTATGGTGGTAGTTTTTCTCAAAACAGAAGGGATGAGAAATGTTCCTGGGTGCATAAGGTTCGTGGTGGAATGGAAAAAGTGATCTATATTTGCAAATAATGTCCTTAAATTTCTTTCAGTTTTTCTGAGCTGTATGTTTGTAAATTAATTCAAATTACCTTCAGAATAAGTTAGCCAGCAGATAATAACTTAACTTAACTACTAAAAACGTAAATATTTTGATTATATTAAAGTTATCATAAGAAACGAAAACGATATTCCATAATAGCCGATTTTCCTCTACTATTTAGCATGTTTAATTTATTGTTGGTTATAAATACAGGACGACTTAATAAAACAATTATCCTCTTTTAATTACTTAGGACTTAATATAATCAGTTATGATAACCGTAAACAGCAAGTAATGCCACACGTTGTACAGGTGTCCAAGTCACTAAATAACATAATGTGGCTTAATAAATATATAAATACAGAAATCAGAAGTCGAATCTATAAAGCTACGATACGTCCAATGATCACGTATGGTGCTGAAAGGCGGGGTGACATGCAAACAACTAGACAGATAATGGAAACCGCCGAGATGAAAACTTTAAGGAAGATAGTGGGAAAGACACGTAGAGATAGAGTACGAAACGACATAAGGAACCAGTGTCACATACAACCCATAAACGAATAGATTTCGGTCAGAAGGCGAGAATGGAACAATCACATTGAAAGGATGAATGAAGATCGATTGAATGAATGAAGAAGGAAGAAAAATGAGAAGCAATAAATGAACTTCGTTTAAATAATTTGAAAAACTTACATGTTATTAGAATCAGACTTGTAGTTAGTTGTTGTTTTAATAATACTCTGCTACCAAGTCATTATGTCACTGTTATGACACATTCTTTGGAAAATTATTTGAACACCATCCTATGCTACGTTCTCTTTCGCTCTCCTCCCTCTCGCTCTCTTTCTGTCACTCTTCTACCTACGGGCTGGATTGTTACAGCAATCTAATATTGTTACTCCGCAGTTTCTCTTTTCATCCCCTCCTACGTTCGACAAACCGCAATTTCTATGATTTTTCTGGTAACTGATACTTCCCTTTCCATTTTTCCCGCGGGCTTCTTCTTCAATTCTGGTATTTAGCAGCCCTTCACTTCTTATGGTATACCCTACTAATTTATCTCGTCATATTTGCCTTTCTTCGTTCACTTTTCCCATCACTTCTTCATTAGTAATTTTGATCAACCATATTAATCTTCATCGTTCTACTATAGCATATGTTTAATTAAATTTCTGATATTTACGTAGCCCATATGCTAATAGTTCGGCCTCGTACCTACTATATAGTGCTGTGCTCCCTATACATGTTTTTATGAATTGATTTTTGGAGTCTAATGACAAAGCATTTAATACAATTCATTTTTCCTTTCCGTAGAATTCTTGTTTTGCTGGATTCTACTCTTTATTTACTCTGGCTTTATCCATATTTAGTTATCTTGTATTTTATCTGGAACGCGTTTTTTCAAGCATCTTCATGCATCTAGGGTAGTTCCAAACCCACTAGTAATTTTTAACGTATCACACATCGCAATGCCACAGGATCTACGGCTTTACCTCTTATCCGACAGAAGGCGCACTTTCAGATTTTTTCCCGCCAGAAAAATCTCACCGAACTTAGCCAGGATCTAACCCGTGTCCCTTGGATCTATAGACAAATGTGCTAACCAATAGACCACCTACGCCGACTTAGTTATCTTACCTTGTAACCATTAGAACTCACCAACTTGTTCTAGTAGTGAGTTACGTTACGTATTGCTAGATTTATTTCATGGTGTTTTCAACTAACCATGGTATCTGTCTCCTTCTTGTTTGTTGGGTTTTATTTTCTTGTTAATATTCTCTCCATTTCATTTAGCGCCTGTTCTAAATCTTTTTTATTTTCTACTGTAACGACAACATCGTCTTCATAGTGCAGCACATAAATTTAATTTTTTGTATTGTCAGAATATTATTAATAATTAAATAAATTGTGTCGCAATGTAACTTATTTATCTTGCAAATATGTGTAACTGCTAACCAGTCACATAAATGCTTATCGTTTTGCATTAAGATCTCGTCCTAACTTATTTTACAGTTGTAATAAAAAAGTTGGAGTGGCTCAGTGGTAAGATAGAAAGGCTTTGGATGTAATAGTCCGAATGCTTCTCGGTTCGAATCACTCTAGGGGTCGGAAATTTTTCTGATTTCCTGGGTGGTTGGTACTGGGTCCCGGTCTCCATTTGCCATTGGGGATCAAATTAATGGCACTCATCGTATTACGGTCGCATTAGAGGAGTAACAAGACCATAAACATAAATATCCACACACACCAGGCAAGTCAAGCACGGTTTCGCACCAACACGGTAACCCGCAGAGTCAGGCCCTGTTGTGCATAACACAAACTAGTTTATCTTTGCCTCACACCGCCTCGACACTGCGCAGGCGGACAAACGAAGATCACGACTATTATTATATATTTTTGGAATGCTAGGTTCTAGTGGTTTGGTTCAAATCATGCAAACACACACAAAGGTAATTTCTTTATTAAGATGGAAAATTATGCTAGTTCGATACATACAATTACATAATTATGAGTAAGCACCTTATATGTATTACAACGCAGTTAGATTTTACTCCTGTTAGCGCATGGTTTCTAAAGTTTTTTAATATCAGACCGTTTAAAGGATGACAAAAGGGAAATCTGAGCTTAAGCACTACAAGACGTTAGTTGCCCAATAACTGCTGGGGCATTTTATATTTCTATCTCTTCTTTCTAACTTAAAATGTACTTTTCATTCCAACCAAATGGGATCGAAAAACACTTAAAAAATGATTACTTTCTAATCAAGATTAACTTTGGGTGTTTGAGTATACTGTTTAACGCGATTTAATCACACTTTAACGGACATCGAGTTTGGGGAACGAAAAAGTTAAGACAGGTGGAAGGGATGCCGAATTAATCTATAGATAACAACAACAACCCGTGAAGAACATTTGTGTTGTAGTCCTTTCATAACACATTACATAAACAGTAAAGTAAAAAAATTCAAACTTAAAACTTAAGCACTTTAAGACACACATATTATAATTAGATTCCTAATTACTGGTGGTACATCTTAAATTTCTGTTTCCACCTTTCAACACTAAATGATAACATTGCAGTGCCCAACCCAACCCAATCGCCGATGTATTTATACTCTTACCCAACTAAACACCATACATGATTTCTAACAGTAGAAACCTTTTATCTCAATCAATGGGAGTCGTGAAAACAGTGGGCAAATCATTACCGCAATCGGAGCGATTTTACATTTCATTACACAGTGCATTTTCCCTGTTAAAATACTCTTTACAGGCATGTGAAACACGGGCATTATGTCCACACACAATTTCGCTAATGGCAACTAATCGCCATCGTTACGGACAAATATGACAAACCGATGATAATATATCATAAGGACGATGCAGTGCCAATGAAGAGAGGAGCGAGAGCGAACGGCGCCCCGGGGAGCAGAAGTACACAGTAGGCCGCGGCGAGGGTGATGTTTAATTACTGCGCAGCATAGGAATTCCAATATCAAGGCCTTTCCACCGGCAGCCAAATCTGAGAGCATCGCTTCCACCTACATCCCCCGTCGGTGGAGCAAATGCGAATGGGTCAGCGACCAAAAAGAACGCCGAAGGAAATATTAGGATGATTGTACCGTAGAAGATACGGTGGGATGCCGAATTAATTTAATGGAAACTTTTTTAAATGGAAAGCATATGAAACAGCCCTAAAATAGCTTCAATATATAGAAAGTATTTAGAATGTTGAATGAAATCATAAGCAATTCTGGCTAGCCAGATACTGTTATACACTCAAATTCACTATCAAAATAAAAGCAAATTGGCGTTTGAATTCGGTATAAATTTAAAACAGCTCTATAACTGAGACAATTTCAAGTTAATTGCATTGGTTTCAATTTAAGTTAAGTGAACTTTATATTTTCAAATTTATGTACAATATCCCGTACATTGAGAATATATGGGGTAGAACTAGGATTTATATGCAATTATATATACAGTCGAAATCCCATATAGCGATGTTGCAAAGTTCCCGAAATAATCACTTAATAGAAACTTCACTATATATTCATGTTTAAATATGAAATTAATCTAATATATTTGATAGTCGGCAAAGAAAAACATCACAACATGGAGGCTTTACATCATAATATAGAGGTACTTTTACATGTAATTCAGTCTGAAGGTCAATATCCATTATGTAGAAAAAAATCCCAAAGTGGGGGTTGGCTATATGGGAGTTTGGCTGCATATACGTGCATTTCCAGAAACTTTAAACTCAACAAGAATTATACTAAACCGTATTTTTTTAGATTTTATAGATATTATTTCCGAGACAGTCTTCCTGTATTAAACGTTTTCATATATATTGCGATAATAATAATAATAATGAGGCTCTATGCCCCATGAAGGGATTTGGTCTGCAAGGCGGAAGGTCAGAACTCCAGTGTCCTTGCTCTTACATCCGATTGTCACGTGCCAAATTAATGACATTTCCGAGACAGTCTTCCTGTATTAAACGTTCTCATATATATATTACGATAATAATAATAATAATAATAAGGAGGCTCTACGCCCCATGAAGGGATTTGGTCTGCAAGGCGGAAGGTCAGAACCCCAGTATCCTTGCTCTCACACCCAGTTGTTGTGTGTCAAATTAATGACACGTGGTGTTGTGGTGAGCATCACACAGTAGATAACCGCATTAATACCCCTTGTTCATTCGAACGCAGGTACCCAATCATTTAAAGCGACTAGGGAGGCCACCCGCCACGCATCGAGTCGGGGGGTTTGCCCGACGCCTGACCTTCCGCACCGGAGCCTAGTGCTCCACTGGACCATACTGGCGCTCATGTGGGACGATATCTCCACAAAATAAGCTCTTAACAATTATAGCGATAATGAAGACTGTAATTCTAATTTATTTCAAATAAGAAATCAAAGCCGGTTGAGACACATTTAGGCTCATGGTTCAATCCCCGAGACACTCTGTATGTACTTAAACTTTGTCATATATAGGACCATATCTGCACTAAATATGCCCTTAACAATTCTAGCAACTATTAAGAATGTAGTTCTAATTTATTTCAAATAAGAAATCAAAACTTAGATATTCGGATACAGCTAGGGTTTGGGTAGGCTCGACGATTCCGGGCGAATTCGCGAATATTTGTCGGGTCCGAGTCCGGGTCCGAGTGCGGGCCCGAGTCCCCCTGTATTTCTTTTTTCTATAATATCTCATTGACACAACAGTACATATTTAGTAAATTATACAAAATCATAGCAAAAAAATTGTGTTATGTACTTAAACATGCAAAATTAGATTCAACAAAGTAGTACACAATTTTAATAAATGTTATTTTCTAACTACTAATTTTTGCAATAGGAGAAAATAGAAATTTTTTATTAGATAAATATGTAGGTACAACAATAATAATTTTCTATTCATCTTTAAAAAAAATTACAGTGAGTAACATCAGTCTCCCCCCCCCCTGGTTCGGGTACTCAGACCCGAAAAACCTTAGATACAGCGTAATAAATATCTAGTGCTGTAACCAACTACACACAATTTCTTAATCTGCCTTCGGCTACTCTGGGATCTACAGTCCAGAAACCTTTTACAGTATTTTGAGAGTTAAACTTCGTATTCCTTAGTGCGGAGGAGAAGCACGGCGCGAACTATTAGTCGGCAGTGGAACGTGAAGGCCATTAACGACGATGTATTTCCCGCTTAATTTACTTAATTAGACAATCAGAACAGCATGTTTCACTGACTCAAATTGTAAAAAAGTAAACACAGGTATCTACTATTTCAGTTGCATAATAAAAAATATGCAAGCAGTTATAATACTCTTAAAAATATACATTTACATGCGTCCACTTTTTAAGCATTTACATTTGGGTATGTCCGCAACTACTTAATTGAATATGCCAGAATTGGAAGTATCGATTTAATGTTAATACCACCAAATATAATCTATATGTTCTTGAAAAGTAAAGGAAACTAATCAACAATCAAGATGGCGAAGAAAACGCTTGTTATGAGAATGCTTCTACCGTGTGTCACAAAGCGTATGGGCAAAATTTCAAGGATGAATTCTAGAACTTATTTAGAGTCGAAAAGTCCATATAAACGTATATCCTAAACGTAACCGTTAACGAGTTATTGTTTATTTCATAATTTATGTGGCTAAAATTTTAGTTCAACGGATTTCTGAAATACTGATCTAGTTGCCTTGATCGCGTCTTTTCTTTGGTAACATTTGAACATCGTTTTTAACAAATTATTGTTTGTAACTTGTCAGTTTATTACTGTGATACTGAAGTTATTGACTTTTTCTTTGTATCCGTATTCCCATCGTAATTCACAAGTGATTCAAGAATATAGATATTCATTATGTTTACGGTATACGGTATATCGTAGAAGATATCCCAATAGAAGACTGCCTACGCGTGCAGTTTACTTTAATTCACATCGTCAGCTGAGGGAACATGGCACTTTCAATGAAAGGCATGCAGTTGGCCAAGAAGTTATCCGCAGACCCATAAACGATGATGAAGAAGTTCTTGATTTATTACAAAAACATCCGTCTTTAAACATGCGAATTAAATTGTATTATGTACTGAAATATGTAGAAACCAGGTTTGCAGAATAATAAGAAGTGCTCGTTTACATCCTTATCATCATCAAAGAGTTCAAGCTCTAAGTAATGATTAAAGATCGTTAAGATTGTGTAACTGGGTACAAAATAATCAAAACCTACCGCATATTTTATGGACCGATGAAGCTTCTTTCACACGAGATGGTATCAATAATTAACATAATTTTCTTTAATGAATATCTCCATTTAAGAAGACACTCCCATTTTCAACATATATTTGGTGTTAATGTGATTGCTGGTATTCTTAATGATCGTCTGATTGGACCATTTGAACTGCCACACAGTTTGAATGGTGCGAATTACGAATATTTTCTAGAAAACTCTCTACCCTTATTACTGGAAAGTGTGCCATTAAATATCAGACGCGCAATGTGGTATCAACACGGTGGGACACCAGCACATCAATCTCTTCGTTAGAGATTGTCTTAACGCACATTTTCCGGAAAGATGGATTGGAGTAGGAGGACGCGTCGTAAGACCACCGCGTTCGCCGGACCTGACTCCATTAGATTTTTATCTTTGGGGTCATATGAAGCAGATTGTTTATGCAACTGAAGTGCACACGGTAGAAGAATTACGCCAAAGTATACAGCAGGCTACCGATATTATTAGGAATAACGCAGCAACCATATTAAGAACGCAGCGATCTCTTCTGCGACGTGCGGCTTTGTGTATCGAACACAATGGAAATCATTTTTAACACTTCTTATAAATAAAATAACAAAATGTATAAAAAAAGACTTATTTCATAAAATTCGTTGAACAAAAATTTTAGTCACATAAATTATGAAATAAACAATAACTCGTTCACGGTTACGTTTAGGACATATGTTTATATAAACTTTTCGACTCTAAATAAGTTCTGGAAGTCATCTTTGAAATATTGACGGTACGTTTTGGGACACCCTGTATATTTGTAATTGTATATTGTATGCACGAGCTTGTACTGTCGTAATCTATAGCTTTCTTGCTGCTTATCAAAAACCCCTTTGCGTTTCAAACTATGGGTTTGTCTTCATAGAAAGTTTCTGTCAAACTTGGAAAATACGTAGCAAGTTAAATTGCATATCTATATAAATTAATGGTGGTTTCAGGAAATATATAAATTCACAAGATTATTTTCCATAGACTTTGATTAGGTTAGATACCCCCAGAAATTCTGTTTATATAAATTGAACAGTTTGGAACACTATGTTAAGGTCAAGGAAAATATCAGATACAGAGAACGAAATTAGTCTTTTGATATGAATGTGTTTCAGTAAGAGTATTCAAGACGTAGGTACGCTAGCTAAAATTTCTTCATATTTGTCTCCTTCTTCTCGGTGAAATTACAGTAAATTCCAGATCATCGGTTTATGATTTTGACATGTAGAAGATCGATAACATGTCAGTGCCTTTTGCAGTGTAAGAATAACGCATACGTATTGATTAATTTTAAAATAATTATCCAGATTTAAAGTTTTCAATATGTTTTTAGCATTATTAGGATTAATTAAACAAAACATAATGCACTAAAAGAAAACCTGTAACACTTACAAGGTCATAAAAACAATGACATTATGGGATCTAACTAATGTTTATAAACGCCCACATACACAAGGCAAGCGCGCACCACTTGAAGCTGATTTAATGATACGCACTCGTAGGTACTCTTAGTTAATTTGGTTTAGTGTTTGAGAGGACGACATCTAAGTAGCAATTTCCCAGCACCTGTGAAATAGACGCATTCGAATGCTTAAAAAAATTTTGGCAGTCCGAAAAACCAATTTAAAAAACTCCATGGATTCTATTACGAAATTTACACCGTTTTTGAAAAGGTTGCTTACACAACACCAATTCTGGATAAGCTCTGTTCTTCATGTGTATTATTTGTAAGGGTTTTAACAGTATTAAAATATACCTACACAATTTAAAGTTGTCATAATGATTGTAAATTAATAGGGGGCGCAGACAAGAGATATGTTTAAATTCGCAATGTTATTTGTTATTTTGATTGAGTTAGTTGTCTGAGAAGTTTTTTTAATGTAGAGTAACCACTTCAATTATAGATATTAATACGTGTTTGGAAAATTGTGTTACGGAAAATATAAAAGATACGGAAGAACCATAATATTTTGTTGTTTATGATTTCTGGAATATATGTGATGCAATAAGTAAATTCAGGACGCATACTTCCAAACATTGTTCAGTATTGTCTCCTCTTCCTTACCGGAATGGCATACAATTCCGGGGCATCGATTTGCAAATTTCGCACAGCGTCCTTCCAGTTCTGGCTGCAATATACGTCATGCTGACGAACAGCATGCCCGAGTAATTAATTATTAGGTTTCAATCCGCCGCCATGACTGGACAGTTTGTGCGTTGCCTTGGAAACCGTGACAGCGGCTACACCTACCGGGTTACCTGCCGTACCAGCTCTGACACCTACACAGGCCGAAAATTAATGTGTCGCATTCTTAGACTGACACATTGACGAATGGACATCGCGATTGGCATTGCGACCTTCGCGCTCACATGCAATTAACGGCGATCATTAAGATTAGATTGCTGTGCCAGATTAACACATCCTTGAGTCATTCGATGGATGGTCTTGCATAGTTCACAAAGTTGTGTGAATTTTTTCCTTGCGGAAACATAAATATCAACCAATAAGTGAGTTTAAACATTAAATATACAAGTACATTCAAAATATTACAAAACATCATACATTTTAAATATTATATCATAAATACCAATGGAAGAATTTAATTAAAGAAATTAGAATCCTGCAAGCCATATCGGAATGAATTTCTCTCACTTATGCGGTAGTAGATCTTTGCTTTGAATTTGAAATGCATGTTTACTTTAGTTGTTATGACGACGGCTAGTAGAGCTAAGTTGTGAGTGTTTTTAGTATGCACTATCGCATACTAAGGCTTCGCTTCTTCAATCGAAGGCTCTCGAAAGCCAAATGTGGTAGATTGTGCATTAGTTCACTGCAATTTTAGATTGTATGCCTTATAAGTTTACTTTCAATTTTGTAGTTGTGTTTAGCATTATTTTAAAACTTTAAATTGATATTAAGAAAACGTTATGGGGTTGGGTTTAATAACTATCAGTAAAATGCACCTTGTCCATAGTGGAAGATTATAAGCTTACCTGATGAAATTGTGGAATTCTATATTTTGTTACTATCAAAAAGCTGCTTCCAGAGTAAATGATTCCACAAATAAACCAACTTCCATTTCCAAATAAAACTAATGATTTAAAACATTTCTATACATTAAACGCGAACCGTCTTAACCGCCTCTGCATCTACGATTTGTTTAGTTAGACCGCTATTCCAAGAACAAGGCCCATAAACATACCAAACAATACCAAATATTGGAAACCGCTAGAGTAGGTATTACTTAAAATCCGACAGAAAACTATTGCCTTTAAGAGTGATTTGAAGCAGCTCATTCAAGAAAATTATATTAAAACCTTCAACACACGTGTTTATTTTTTGAAATAAACCTTCTGATAACCTTTTTAACCTCGAATCAGGAAAACTGTGTTCTAACCCCTAATACGTGCACTCTGTCCATCTATGGGCATTATATTCCATGTTCATGTAAAACCAACAAGATTCTGATTTATAAACGGATTCTGAAGCCGATATGGACTTATGGCATCCAATTGTGGGGGTGTGCCAAAAAGTCCAATATCGCGATTATCCTAAGATATCAGAATAAAGTTCTTCCAGTTAATGCTAACTTCTATGAGCGAAACCAAGATATACATCGTGACCTGGACATTCCCACCATCGTTGAGGAGGCAATGCAGTACACCAGGAAGCACGAAAATCGACTCTACCAGCATGTCAATCCAGAAGCTCTGCAGTTGCTGCATTTCGCCATTCACACAAGGCGTTTAAAAAGGAAGAAACCTCAAGACTTTGTGTAATAATTAAAGTGGGTTCTCAACGTGTATAATAATTAAAGTGGGTTATTAAGTGTATCTATGTGCTTGCGTGTAAACACTTTGTGAACGGTGTTAGAATCCTCGAGACCCATCCATTGGGCTGTGTTCTCACTAACATTAACTAGTAATATAGCGTAGCTACTAGATATTGTACAGTGAATAGTTGTAGGGTTGTTCCTTCGGGAAATTTTTAATAATAAGAGAAAATGTAAAAAGTAGACGTTTGGGTGGTCCACTAAAAAAAAACAAATAAAATGAACATTCCATTGAATAAATAGAATAGAGAACAATCAGGGGAATGCATTAATAACACAAATGTATGGGATGTGCTAATTCAAAGAAAATCTTCAAGGAAAGTTTCTTCCGTTAGATCCATATCTAAAATCTGCACACCCCTTCATTGTTAATTTTTGATAAGGCTAGCGAAGAAAGCGTGGGGCGTTACCCACGTGTTCAGCTAGTGATAATAAACACGAACAAATAATGCTGTATTAAATTGATATACAAAACATTTTCGAATCAGTAAACTATGTCATTCAATCCGTTTTCAGAAAGAAAAATTAGAAGACGTCTTGAATTATTCATTGTTGATCTAGATTTCAAGAGCTCCATAAACTTGTAATGATAGAAAGAACTGCACGACTAAAACAAAAATAGCTTATAGTTCTAATAAACAAAGCAGGCAATAAAATTAATACCTATCACAAGTTCTAAAAATAACTTAGGTACGATTAAGGTATACCTACCTACCATCAATGTCATTGGACTTCAATTGCTGACTTGGTGAAGAATTTATCTCGATAGGTATTCCTCAGCTAAGTTACTTTAGTTAGTTCAAGTTCCTACTGAAGATGGCAGCTTAGTTGCCGAAATAGGTTTTAAATATCGTGGTGGTAAGGACATTTCCGAAGTTTATCAATGTTTTATAAATACACCCACAAGAAATTGTTATTTGATTTGATGGTATGGTTTCGTAGGTTCTCTAAAGATCATGTTAATTAGTAAAAGTAATTTAAATCTTGATGAAATTGATTGATTGATTGATTGAAATTTCCATTTTTATAACTGCCATGTTTGCAGTTGTATTACTTGTTTTGAACGCATTAAAATTTGAGTGGTTAGCAACTATTAAACTATTTAAAGTGGACATACTGTTTACTGTATTTTAAGAAAAAGAAAACACACGTGTTTTTGAAAACATGGAATGTACAGTTGTTTTAAAGTAACTGTATTAAAATAGAGTATCAAAAACAACGTATTTGCAAACTTTTACTTTCAATGGGCTGGAAAATTTATTTCAGGGGGTGAAATGCATATGCGAATGACGGAAACTTGCTTGAATTGGGTGTTGAAATTGCTCTTGAGAGGAGGGAATACACATTAGGATGCCTGTGAATATTTTGTGAATATGATGTTAAAAATATTGTACAATAAAGTTTGAAAAACTGTAGAAAGTGTGTTTTGGGGAGCAATGCTTCCAACATATTTTTTGGGTTCAGTAGAAGCAATTAATAAATGCTTTATGGAAGGTAAATAAGAAAATGATTTACCATTTCCATTCCCCGAGTATACTCCTAAATATTTTCGCCCATTCTCTTACTTGTTAGTTCCCTGGTTCTTCTTGTCGCATTCCTTCCCTCCCTATTGTCTCATATTGAAATGCTAAAAAAACATGGTATCGTTAATCTGTTTCTCGTGCACGTGTAACCTACTTTAACAAAATTGTTACACAGAATATAACTGAACTTTCTCTGACAATGCCAAGAGTACAAGAACGCATTGAGAATGGTTTCTGAAAAATGAATTAGTAGAGTTTTCAAAAATGTCGAATGGGCTAATTCAGTTATCTTAAAAGTTAAAAATACACACATATTTGCTTCAGTTAAAAGTTCCAAATCCACCCCTTCCATTGCATGTCCAGAAAGTGATACACTAGAAATAATTGAAAATATCTATGATATGGTCCCGAACATTACCAATTATAGATTTCTGAAATTGATAAAGCTGTAAACAATCGCGTAAGAACGGGTATTTCAAAAGAATTGTGTGTGAATGAGATATTCATGACAAAGGTTCTATGTTTACTATAAATGCAAACTCAAAAGTATTTAGACAATTTTAAGGAAGATACAACTAAGCTTTTAGGTTGATTTGTAAATCCAGGTGAAATCCCCTAATATATATTCAAGACAAAACGACAATCAAAACAGTAAAAACATTGGATTTCTCTGAGCTTCCTCTTAATGGTATACTGCTGATACATTAGCTTCCACAGGGCTCAACATTAATGAAATACTACCACGATAATCTTTAGATCAATTACCAATTTAGCAAAGGAAGGTCCATTTGGCCGCCGTTTTGGCGCCGTTGTTATGATGCCGCAGTTTAGGCGCTAGGAGACTTATTTTCCAGCCGTTTTGGCGCTCAATCACCGGCCCGAATGCAGTACATTTCAATGAAACCAACTTTGTTTTCAAACATTGTTAAAAATTAGTGTACAAAGTGATTAGATACATGCTTGACTCACCAAGTTATCTATTAATACTTTTTTCTAGACGGTTGAAAACTACTCTAAGTAACAGCCACTATCTGTACTTTCCCCTTTTTACCTTAAATGATCATCTTGCGATTGGCTGCCAAACGGGGATTGGACGCTAATATATGAGGGTGGTTCATCATTTATTGTCCCTGATATATAAACAAATGGCTTAGATATTTGAAATAACTTATATACAATATAATTCTATAAAAGGTTAACATACTTAGTATAACGATCATGCAGAGCTTGAATACCTTTAGAAAAAAACTTGTCTTCCTTCTGGACTACAAACCACTCATTCACAGCAGCAATCACCTGGGTTATGATGAGTTACCCGAAGATGTTTAGTATGGAAGAAGAATATGCGGGTTGTTATATAAATTTCAAATCTACCATTGTGAAAAGTAGCCATAGACACAGCTGTTAGCTGGAGCGTTGTCTTGGTGGAACAGAATGCCGCGTTTGAATTTTCCACGCCTTTTTCGCTTTACAGCCTCACGTATTTTTGGTATAAGTTTCGCATAATAGTCTTCCGTTATTGTGTAACCACGTGTTAAATAATCAACAAGAAGAACTTCAGAGTCCCAAAACACTGTTGCCATTATTTTTCCGATGAAGTCACACGAAACTTTCGTGGGGGCGGGGAACCACGATGTCGTCATTTCATACTTACAGTTTTGACTCTGGATCAAAGTGATGAAACCTGGCCCGCTTCTGATCAGGTGACATTTTTGGAATTCGTCGTGCGCAGATCAATTCAGACCCAATTCCTCATACAAAATTTTCTCAACGTTTCCAACAGAAAAGCCACATGTTTCAGCAATATATTTGACCAAAATTCTCCGATCAGTCAGTACCATATCATGGACCAAGTCAATATCTTCTTGAGTGACAACAGTTTTTGGTGGTCCAGCACCTGGTGCATGTTGACACGACTTTCTTCCTAATTTGAAATCGCAGCCCCAATTCTAAATTACTTGATATAACGAGGTAGTATCACCCAACACTGCGGACATGTCATTATAAATTTCCTGCGGTAATAAACCCTTCTGAAAAAGATATTTTATCACAAACCTTATTTCAAATTTTTCAATTTCAGGAAAATCACCAGCCTGCAGTAATATTAAAAGTATAACTTTTATAAACAAGAAGATAGGCACCTATCTGTACCTTGGCATATATTAATGTCAATAATTGACCCAGAAAAAAATTATTAATTTGTCATTCAATGCCTTCTATGTTAGGGACAATAATTGATGAACCATCGTCGTACATACATATATACAAACAATAAAGTGAAACTAAATAAATGTTTCTAGTAATAATAAAATGAGAACGGCTCCCAAATATACCAAATGACGCCAAAACGGCAGGCTCCAAAACAGGCACCGCCTAAACGGCAGCGCCAAAGGGACAGCGCCAAAACGGCAGCGCCAAAACGACAGCGCCAAAACGGCAGCGCCAAAACGGCAGCGCCAAAACGGCGGCGTGCAAATGCCGTACTGCATTCTTTTATTCCTCCATACTATTTCCCTGAGGCATGAAGATAATTTCATAGCTTTTGTTGACTATGTCTGGATTTCTCTCTCTATATATACTCAGTGACATGGAAATCGCAACACCAAGAAAGGGTAGGAATTTTTTGACCAAACTAGGCAGAAACGTTTAACGACTAAAAGGTAGCAATTGGTAAAAATTGTAAGAAAAAGAACAAAATATAAACATAATTTTTATTAATAATGGGTTGGTCCCCCGTATTGGTTACACACGCCCCCACTCTTCGTGGCATCGATTCTAGCAGAGGGTCGATTTCCTCTTGAGGTATTGTGTCCCAAGCAACCTGTAATTGGTGCTGTTGAGCTTGCAGCGTCTGGGGAGGATGCAGCAAGTTCCTCAGTCTTCTCCCCATAGTGTCCCAAACATGCTCGATGGGCGGAAGATCGGGGTGGCCATGACAAGAGATTGCCATTATCCTCTGCAAATCGGTCCAAAGAACGTCTTGCAATATGGGGACGAGCATTATCCTGCTGGAAAAGTGGGTCTTCCAACTGCTGAAGAAATGGAAGAATATGGGGTTCTACCACCTCATCCACGTATCGCTGGATGTTCATATTGCCTTGGATGAATAACAAACGGGACCTACTCCCATAAGTTATAGCACCCCATACCATAATCCCACACTTTGGTCCACATGCCTCGCAACAGAAAAGTCATCATTGCGAGGTTCCCCACGTGTTTGTCTGACCCTCATACGGCCATCATGTATCCCCAAACAGAATCATCAGATTCATCAGTTAACATCACCCTATGCCACTCTAGGTTCCAATGCAGTCGCAACCTACACCAAACGTTGCTGTCGGTACCATCCTTGGCTGTCGGTGTGGAGCCGTTAGTGGTAACACAAGATGTGGCCGATAGGATTGCAAGCCGAAAGCTCTGATTCTCCGGTAAACCGTTCGAAGGGTTACAGGACGGCCTTCGTTAGCTAACCATTGATCGGCAATTGATCTGGGACTGGAGAATCGGTCTCCTGTTGCCATAAGTCGAAGATGGCGGTCCTGCACCTCATTTGTTCTTTTTCGCCCCCGGTTCCACTTTTGCGACGTTCCTGACCCTCTCTAGTCCATGCCTGATAGCAGCGCATGCTGGTGGATTGGTTCCGCTTAAGGCGATTTGCAATTTCTCTGAACGAAGAACCACGTTCGCGCAAACCAACAACATGACCTCTGTCGAATTCGCTTAATTGGCAGTGATTTCCACGTTGGCGCACTCTGTGCATGATCACACCCTCAAAACAAACGATCAAAAGCGAAAACAATAAAGAACTGAACAAAATCTCCCAAAACATACACCTGATAAAATTGTTAGGAAAAACTGAAAGACCTGTCAGATAAGCCATTATCACTTGATCCATATGAATGAAATTGCAATCAATTGCTACCTTTTAGTAGTTAAACGTTTCTGCCAAGTTTGGTCAAAAAAATCTTACCCATGGTTGGTGTTGCGATTTCCATGTCACTGAGTATATACAGGGTGAGTTTTTTTTTCATTTTAAACATTGGGAACTCGAAAACTATTAGAGATAGAAAAACGCTTAAATAGGGAAAGAGTTGTTGTTTTAAGAGCTCATGCAAGATATGCTTTTGTTTTTTGAAAAAAATCCACAGTTTACTAGATATGAAAAAAAAGGGATTTTTTTAAATGGTAGTTATAGTTGGCTTTGACATTTTCAAAACGGACTAATTTTTCTCTTTATAACGATATAAGGTTTGCTATACCTACTTTGAGAAATAAACACGATACAGGACTATTTGTATTATTGAGAGTAGCAAAAACAGCGGTAGCCATGGATAACCATAAACAAACAAAGTACTGCTGATCATTGTTTTAATTGAAGTTTGGCAGTTCTGTCACATCCATAATTAAATTGAAGATGTTTTCTAATCTCGAAAAACTTAATATCATCGAATGTTTTATTATTTGTAATAAAAATAGTGTTCGTGCTGCTGAACGGTACCAACAATTATATGGAAATCGACGCCAACCATCTCTACCGACGTTCAACAATTTATACAGAAATCTGGGGCAGTTTGGTTCTTTTTCGAAACCAAAGAGGAATGAAAGCGTTATTAACGAGGATATTCAAATAAATGTATTAGCCTATGTTGATCAGAATCCTTCTAGTTCGACTCGACAAATTGCAGCTGAAGTTGGTGTATCGCAAAGCACAGTCGTGAGAATTTTGAAGAAACATAAATTTCACGCATATCATTTATCAGTAGGACACTGCACCCAGGAG
>JABXWE010030711.1:0-14123 GCA_014611495.1 Limonius californicus
TGGGGAGCTGCTGGGGAGGCAGCACAATGGGCCCTCTTTTGTGGCCCAAGTGCATATGAGGTAACTCACCCTCCCAAAATCTACTATTGTAGGAAAAAAAAATCCACAGAAAAAAAAATTAAGGAAAAAATCCAAGGAAAAAAATCAATAGGAAAAAAATTTAGGAAAAAGAATCCAAACTATAAAATGAAGTGATTATAATTTTGAACAGCCAAACCTAACCTAACCTAACCTAAAACTTTTTTCTCTTTCAGTATTGTTGTCTACTTTTCTTTTTTCTATTTAAATAATTTTTTTGCTAATACTGTGTTTTGTTTGCCTGTTTTCTTAACCAATACACATATATTTATTTTATTAATAAAATACTGTGCTGCGTGAACGCTCTGTCAATTTTAACAAGGGATTTTTTAAATAAAAAGTTTTAGTATTAATAAATAGTTAAATTGTCAAAATTTACAGCCAAGGGCATTATAACCAACATACAGATCTACCTGAGTAACAAAATATTTTTGCCCCAAAATTTTATTTTTAAGGTAGGTAACTATAAAGCAAACTTCATAAAGCGTTTGTGCAACCGGCCGTAACGTTACTTCTTCTCCAATGCCGTCTCTATTCAGAGGTTGGCGACCACCTGGATAAATTGCTCTCTGTTATTCGCAGTTCGGAAGAGTTGTTCGACGTTCATTCCAGTCCACGTTCTTATGTTTCGGAGCCAAGATAATCTCTTTCTTCCCACTGCTCTTCTACCGACAAGTTTTCCTTTAATTATTAACTATGGTAGTTTATATTTAGTGTTCCGGAGGATGTGTCCAAGGTACGCAGTCTTTCTTTTTTTAACTGTACTTAATAATTCTTTATCCTTTCCTATTCTTCTCAATACTTCAGCATTACTCACTCTTTCAGTCCAAGATATTTTTAGAATTCTTCTTAGTGTCCACATGTCGAATGATTCTATTCGTTTCATAGTTGCTTTCTTTAACGTCCAAGCCTCAACCCCATGTAGCAAATTAGACCACACGTAACACTTAAGAAATTTCAATCGGATTGCAAGATCAAGATTTCTATTGCTCAGTATCGATTTAAACTTAACGAAAACACTTCTAGCTATTTCAATTCTTGTTAAGATTTCGTCATCTGGTTCTAATGAATCGTTAATCCAACACCCAAGATATCTATACTTTCGGACTCTCTCAATAGGCACGTTATTAACCGTAAGTTGTATTTGACCCACTGGTACTTTGCTAATTACCATGAATTTTGTTTTGTTTATATTCATGCTTAGTCACAAACCATGTGAAAAATTACTATAATTATAGTTTGGATTTTATTTCCCTGGATTTTTTTCCATGGATTTTTTTCCGGGATTTTTTTCCGGGATTTTTTTCCGTGGATTTTTATCCTTGCATTTTTTTTCCATTTACCAAATCTACAATGACAATGACGCTTAGTAGGCTTAGAATTTGGCGGCCTTTTTTTGAAAATCTAATCTAACCTAGTGGAGAGAGTGACGAAATAAAGAACAGAGTAAACAACGTAAATGAAAGTGTACGGTCATTAAGGTCGGTGATAAATTTGACAATAGTGTCGCATGCTGCTAAAGTTAGAATCTATTCGACAGTGATTTGCCCAGTGGCGATGTATGTGGGTGAGATTTGGACACTTAATAAGAATATACTGTGCGGTCGTAAAATGTCCTCCCCCCCCTACTAACTTTTGAATGACTTGATATTCCTTCACAAACCCGAGTAGCCCAGTGGTAAGAGGGCTAGGCTCGCAATGCGATGTCTTCGGTTCGAACCTTGGGATAGGCAGCAATTTTTCTGAAATTCCTAAGGTCGGTATCGAGCTCGGTAATCCATTCGACGTTGGGTTATAATTAACGGCGCTTCTCCTAATCACTGGCTGACCAGGAGAAGTAACAAGGTCATACACACAATTAACACAAATAGTGAAAATGGATAGAGCGAATGTAGTTGAGGGGTGCGGGAGGAGCGTGATGCAAGTCCAAAGGGGACTCATCACCTTAAATTAATCTCGAATGTATGAATGGCAACCACGACACCGTAAGGTAAAAGAGGAATTGATAAAGAAAGATATTCCCAGAAAATTTGTGTGCTTTAATGGGAGATTAAATACTACTTTTTAGCCCATATTTAAATTTTATAACTTTCAACATGGCGGCTAGGCGACATTTTTAACTATTTTTTTTAATGGCAATGGGGCTCGAGTGACGCCTCATTTGAAAGGTATTTTATTCTGCGTCTGATCCTTGAGTTTCATAAAAAAATATTGATCCAGAAAAAATGACAGATGATTGAAAATAACAAGTTTATGGAAAAAATAAGGCACTCGGAAAATTTTGTGACTTGCGGTCCAGATATGTTGTTGGCCTCGTCAAGGACAACAACTTTTCCCAATAGCACTTCCCTGTAACTCGTACCGTTCGGCCGCCAGGGGCGTCCAAAGTAGAAACACGAATCGACAACCAGCACGTGTCCACGTCATCGCAGCAGGACGATCGCGGGCTCAATCTGTTCGCATAGGTACGGCGCATTGACGGCCGGTTCTAACACCCCCGAAGGGGGCTCGGGGGACGTCGGCTAAGTATTTATGCCGGTTTTTACGTTTTTTTTCGACGTTTCGGCGTCCCCCGCGCCCGCTTCGGGAATGTTAGAACCGCTTTTGCCGACCGTCGATGTGCCGTACTTATGCGAACAGATTGGGGACGCGACCGACCTGCTGGGAAACAAACACAAAACAAAGAGTTGTGACGAAGTTGAAGATGTTCGGCCAACTTTGGCTGCATGTTTGGTATAATCGAAAATTTTCCGAGCCCCTTTTCAAAAGGGAATGAGCTAGCATCTGGCGCCGTTGGAACGAACATGGCGGATACTACTTGGTAGTAGCGTGGAATTATTCTGACGAACCACCGCAAAAAGATTTTCTATAAAGTGCTGTAATTCCAGAATCACGCCACTAAGTAAGTTGGATTTGGGGACGTTAGTTGCTCTCCGAGCTCTATAACGTTGTATGAGTGCGATCAGGCACGAAATTATTTGGTCCGACATATGCGTGAAAAGCCCTTTCAGACAACATAACCTCAAACGGTCATTTTCGTTACAGATTAGCGTTAGAATCCTTGCATATGGTTGTTATGGTAACGAGGTCGGTCCGCTTTTGCACGTGTCTAGCAGATAGGTGGGGGTACGACATACAGAGACGCCGAATAAATTCGGGACATTGATAACACAAAATTTTGATTTTATTGTGATGCAGACCGCCAGCGTCTCTTTTTATTTCCTCTTCTCACTCTATCTGCAACCATATCCTCGTTTCTCATGCCTTCATTCAAACATTTTTTTACGTATTTTCTTGTCCTTTTCCCCCTATCTTCTTCCCTTTCACCCTTTCCATCCTCCTCCTTACACCCCCTTCCGACTTTCCTCTTATTCTCTACACTCCTTTTTTCCCTTTCCAGACTTTCTGCCCGCCATTCGACCCCTCACGCTATTTGTTTTTGGGGAATGGTACAAGGATTCCCCCTTCACCATTAAACCAAATGTACTGTATTTTCAGTTTTGTTAATCATAAACATCTTATTCATTTCTCATTAACAGATACTAACCTTCGAGAATCGAACTGCATGGAGTTTCGATCAGATTTCAGGGTGCTGCTTAATTTGCTATTTGATAGGAATGTGCTTACAGATTCATCCGAAGTGTAGCTGTCTTGCTCACTGAAACAAATACAATTTTTGTCTTGTATCTGAGTGAAGTGAAGTATGTTTAGGGACATTTTAGAACATGTGAAGGCAAAATAGATTTGGTTTCATTCATAAGTTAAATGCAATGGAATCTAGTTGATTCCATTGCATTTAACTCATGAATGAAACTTCACAGTAAATACCAACCTGTCGGTGTGTTCCGAATTAGTATCTTCTAGTTCTCCTTGTATAGCAGACTGAAGATCTTCAATTCTCTTTAGAGCTAATTTAAGGTCGGCTTTTGCTGCAGCAGTTTCTGTTTCAGCAATTTCACACTTCTTCTCCAAATCCTTGCGTTTTTGGACAAACTCTGTTTCTTTTGATAGACTCTTATTGTGTTCTTCTTTCAGTTCCCTGCGAATTAAAAAATTCTAAATGCACTGGATTTAATGTGTTAAAATATTCCTAACCTCAAACTTCTTTGAAGCTTTCTAATTTGATCTTGCGCCAATTGCTCCTTCGTTCTGGCGTTGCAAACATCAGTCTGGAGCTTGTCTACTGCTTCCTTAAGTCTGGATATTTGAACATCTAGCCTAGACCTTGTAGTTAGTTCTAATTCTAGTTTTGATTCTAATTCTTTGGTTTTTAATTCCATTCTGAAACAGGAAAAAAGGTTAAGTTGAAATACAAACCAATTTTTTTTAGGCAAACCTCTTTAAATGTACATTAGAAGATGCTTCTCCCATATTTTCTACAGATTCTAGCTTTGAAGCTAGTTCAGAGAGTTGATCCCTCAAGTGATTCCTTTCCGTTTCCAGTTCTGAAACTAAGGAGACCTGCTCTTGCAAGGTTATCTGGTCTAAAGACATTTGCTGCACAGTAGCCTTGTACTTCTTCATGACTTCCGCCAGCTCTTCTTCATTTTCTTCCAGTTGGGCCTGTAAGTCGGACCTTTCCCTGCTGGTTGCATTCACTTTTTCTTCCGCTTCACTCTTTTGCTTGTTAGCTTCTTCCAACATAGCTTGCGTCTCACATAAATCTGCTTCCAGGCTCTGCTTTGATTTTACTGCCACAGAACGGGCGCATTCTAAGTCTTCTATTTGATTACGTAATTGACGAATTAGTGCTTTGCCTGCAAAGAAAAATGGAAATGTTAAAGGGAATGAAAATCTGGCAAGATAAATAAATATGTTAGGCACCAAAAATGAGGAAATTCTCATGTAGAAGTGAACATAAGCCATGTAAACAAATTTGCGCCACCTGGTTGTAGAAAAATTAGGTTAGGTTAGAGTTATGTTGGATTAGACTAAAAGTAAACTAGGTTAAGGTTTGGATAAAGTAAAAAAATAGGTTAGGTTAAGTTAAGGTGTATTAGAAAGGGAGTGAGGAAGCAAATTGGGCGGATTTTTATTCAGTAGTGGATGTAAAATGTAAAATGATAAAATCTATTCAAGATAAGGATGATATTGTAGTAAACAAACTCACGTGCTAATCGAAAATCACGTGGTAACGAGAAAGCGTGTGATTGGTCGTTTGCAAGTGAAAGTTGAGTGGTTTACTAATACTGTGATGCTTGTTCACAAGACTCGTAAATAACGTTTACACCTGTATCAGCATCAAAGGGCTTGCACTACCTATTTCTATTTACGCGCGGCAAGCTACGTAAAATCTATAAGCGTGTGAATCAGACTCGCTGTCAGATGGTTTGTTTACTACAGTGTCATGCTTATTTTGAATAGATTTTAGGTGATGTAAGGTATTTGGTTTCTTGATAACTCGGTAAAGCTAGATTAGGTTAAGTTATATTACTATATAGATTAGTAGATTATAGTTATATTATGACCATATAAAGAGAGGTTAGATTAAGATATAGGTTAGGTTAAGTTACGTTAGAAAGAAGAAGATGAAATTAAGTTAGATACAGGTGGCATAAGGTTTTAGCTGTCTTATGGCTAGATAAAGAATGTTAGAATGCAGAAGAAGTTAAGTTAAATATAAGGTTTTGGTTTTTTAGGTAGGTAAAGCTAGATTAACTTAGGTTAGGTTAGGTATAAAGCGAGCTGTGAAAGCGAAGAGCGCTGCTTCGCATGCAATACGGACGGTCACCGTATGGATAGCATGCATTGTCCATCATACAGGAAATCGGTCAAAAAAGAAAAGCAAAGAACGAAGGCCACAACAATAGAGACGGACGGCTTACCAACAATTAACTAATGAAAATACTGCAAACTAACTTAAACAAGAACGGGGTTAGAACTGAACATTGACGTGGTAGTGGTCGCAGAACAAAATAAAAACATAGTGACAAGCGAGGGAGTGATTGGCTTATTGACAACGAAAAGGATGTAGCGATCAAGATCTATAAGGAGGCAGTAGACATGCATGTGTGTAGCGTGGGTGGATGTGAGAGGATGTTAAAGATTGAATCACCGAGCCTGGTTGTATGCGGTACGTATATATCACCCAATGTAAGCAGGGGCGAATATCTCATTAATCTGTGTGATGTTGTAGAAAGATGCGGACATACAAAAGAACATCTGACAGAGGTAAAACACCCCCTGACGTAATGCTTAGAGCTGCAAGGGAAGTTAAAATTAATAAAAAGTCCATTCGAAGCGTGGCAAAAGATTTTGAAATTCCCCATAGAACGTTAACCAGATTTTGTACAAATGTAACTGATGAAGAAATTCATGGTGATGCTAACTTACCCTCTACCAATGTGGGTTACTTCAAAAACAGGCAGGTATGTTCCAGCTCTTTGAATAATTAAGTATATAAATTATAGGATGCTTTTTTTAAATATAGGTATTTAGTGAAAACCAAGAACAGTTGTTGGAAGAATATATCAAAACAGCTTCTGATATTTATTACGGGTTATCACCAAAGGAAGTTAGAAAATTTGCTTGGGAGTATGCTGTTTCCTTAAAAATAAAAATCCCCGTACAATGGGCTAGCCATGAGATGGCTGGACCTGACTGGTTTACCATGTTTTTAAAAAGGCACTCAACATTGTCAATTCGAACTCCAGAAGCTACTAGCCTTGCCAGAGCATCTAGCTGCAACAAGACGGATGTAGTTCAGTTTTTTAATAATTTAAAGTCTGTTCTTAACCGCTTGAAGATTGGAGCAGGGGACGTATGGAACATGGATGAGACAGGGATTACCACTGCTCAGAAACCTGACAGAGTTGTGGCCAGAAGAGGTTTCAAGCAAATAGGAAAGTTAACGTCACAGGAAAGAGGCACACTTGTAACTTTAGCCATGGCTGTATCTGCAACAGGAAACAGCACACCTCCTTTTTTTATTTTTCCGAGGGTTAATTTTCGGGATCATTTTATTGCTGCTGGACCACCTGGAAGTGCTGTTTCTGCGAATCCTTCAGGATGGATGAAAGTCAACCACTTTTTGGAATTCGTTCAATATTTTGTGCGCCATTGCAAATGTTCTCCGAAACAACCTGTTTTGCTATTACTCGATAACCATGATTCTCACTTGTCTATAGAAGCTCTGGATTATTGTAAATTAAATGGAGTCACTGTTTTATCGTTTCTGCCTCACTGCTCCCATAAATTACAACCACTTGACCGATCTGGTTATGGCCCTTTAAAAAAGTACGTAAATACCGCGTGTGACAGTTGGATGACGAATAATCCTGGGCGCACGATGACAATTTACGATATTCCTCAAATTGTTAGTACGGCAGTGCCACTTGCTGCAACCCCCATTAACATCATGGCTGGATTCCAAGTATCAGGAATTTCACCGTTTAATCCTGATGTATTTGGTGAGCACGAGTTCTTATCAGGCTATGTTACTGATCGACCAGCAGAACCACCAGCTAATAGTTCTGAAGTGAACAATATAGAAGCAGAAATGCAAAATAATGATACCATAACTGATGATGGTGATATTGCTGAATCCTCACAGCGTGATGGTGCATCTGCTGGACCTTCACATCATGATCGTGCATCTGCTGGACCTTCACATGATGACGATGCTAATGCAGTTAGTGTTCGTGTTCGTAAAGTTACTCCACCATTAACTCCGGTACAGCTAAGGCCTTTTCCAAAGGCTGGGCCACGAAAATCCACTCGTGTGTCGAGAAAAAAACGTTCTTCTGCAATTTTGACCGATACTCCCGTAAAAAAAGCGTTGGAAGAAGAGAAAGCTGCTGTGAAAAAAACTCAGAAACAGGGAATAAAGAAGCGCATAGGACAACCATCGAAAAAAGTATCCAAAAAATCTAAATCGCGTGTTAGCAATGACTCTGAAGAAGAGGATGAGGGCGATGAGGCTTTTTGTTTATTTTGCACCGACTCCTTCACCAGTAGTAAGCCTGGAGAGAATTGGTTGCAATGTACCAGTTGCTGCATGTGGGCGCATGAACAATGTATTGGTGGAAAATTTGTATTTTTTATTTGCCCAAACTGTGAATCATCAGATGATTTGTAAAATTTAGTTTTTTTACGTAAATATAAATATATACAATTTAATTTTTGCATTTAAACTTATTTATTTTAGGTATATTGATATAAATCTATGTAAAAATAGTGTGCGCCAAGCAACCCCGCCATGGGGTTGGTTGGCACAATACGCGTGGGCAAAGAAAGAAATTCATAACTAGACACAAAAATAATTTAGAAAAAATTTTATTGGAGAAATTGGTACCTAACATATTAGTCTATAACCTAAAGATTCGCTGAAGTTTCCAACCATCTCAAAAAAATTTAAAAATTATAAAATGTAAAATGTGTGCCAACCAACCCCGGTCTCCCCTACATACTGAAAATAATCCGAGATTTCTTCGAGGACAGAACGTTGGTAGTCGGCGGAAAATAAATGAAGGTGAGCAGTGGAGTGCCGCAAGGGTTAGCGTTGGGACTATTGCTGTGGAACTTGTTCTACGATGATATATTAAGAATACAGATGCCGCCCGGCACGGAACTAATAGGATTCGTGGACGACCTCGCCTTACTAGTTACCAACAGGCACAACAGAACCCTGAAGGAAGTGGCAAATGACGCCATTGGTGGAATAGAGGATTGGATAAACAGAAGTGGTGGTGTTAGTGGGGTATACAAAAGTGAAGACGGTAGAAGTGATAGTAGGGGGGTCGATATCAACAATAAACGATAAAATACCTAGGTCTCTTGGTAGATAGAAATTTTAGATTGACTGAGCATATTTACAAAAAAGGTGGAGAAAGTCGCAAAGGCAATAAAGGCGCTGAATAAAATTATGCCAAGTGTAGGCGGACCCAGTAAGGAAAACAGAAAAGTGTTAGTGAGTGTCGCGCATTCAATAATGTTATATGGAGCACCCGTATGGGAGTCGGAACATCCAGGGTTGTAGGCGGCCGTGCGCTGGAGGTTAGCGTGTTAGATTTCTACGCTGAGGGTCCTGGGTTTAATTCCCAGTATCGGAACATCGCATTTTTAACGACCGTTCTCCCTCGGAAGGCAATGGCAAACCAGCCACGTATTCTACATAGTAAATATTCTCTCAAATAGAAGTGTTTATACTTCCCCTGGTTCGGAGCCCACGGTAGGCTGTCTGTGTCATTTTAAAAGCACAACAAAGGCATAGGAGGGAAGATCGCTACGTCTCGTAAGAGATAAAGCACTCGACGAAGAAGAAGGGTTGGGTTTCCTTATGGCTAAGTAAAGTTAGAGTGGGTTACACTGGGGTGTACGGGGTCTCGCTGCAGAGGTAGAACCTTTTGATTGAGGTCGGTCACATCACTGGGGATGGATCCTTGGACCCGCCTAGTGATGGAGCTCGGCAACTGGTCCTCACAGGGGGCCCAGCTCTCATTTATGGTTCCACGTGCCACACCCCGGTAACTGCATTGACTTGCAGGCTAAACTAGGTGAAAGTAGACAAATGGAAGATACAGATCTACATAAAAGGCATACTGGAAGAAAAGATCGCAGATGAAAGAAAAGTGATGTGGTGCAAGGCGGTCACAAAAAAGAGAAAGAGTGAGCTGAGAAGAGGAGGAATGCGGAGCTGATCTTGAAGTAATACTATTGGTAGTTCCGAGATCAACAGATCTGAAGAGGGGAGGGGTTTTAGTGGGTAGGTCCCCCATGGATTGGGAGGAATCCCACACTTCCCCGCAGAATGCGGGGCGCCTATGAAGGTTTCCCCTCCTCTAACAAAAAATAAAGACTTTAAGTTATATGCAGGTGATGTAAGGTTACGGTTTCCTAATGGTTTGGTAAAGTTAGGTTAGTTTAGACTGGGTTAAGCTATATTAAGTTAGATATCAGTTAAGTTGGGTTAGCGTTACACTACATTAGGCGATGTAACGCCCTAACCTCAAACTCGACGTCTGTATGACACACATTGGTTTGTGTACATTTGTGTTTACGGGCATGCGGCATGTTCGAGTTTTGTCCTTAAAAATTGTGCTTGTAGACATTATACATTTGTAAATCGGCGTATTTTGTTCTGTGCGTGTAGTGTATAGTGACAATGAGTGAAAAAAGTGCGTATTTATTATTTATCCAAATTAGAAACCGAACACTCCGATGCGGCGACGAGATACCTCCAGAAAATCGCGGCTGTTGGAGGTGTTGATCCTTTTGCGATCAAACAACAGAACGTTAGTTACAATCCGGTAGATTTTCCAGCAGTGACCAACATGGACATCGTTAGTTACCTGGTGCTGACTACGAGTTTCTACACCAAGGAGCAAATGAAGAATTACAAGAGTGTGAACGCTTTCAAATTCTTCGAAGCTGGATTTGTGACTAAGTGTGGAGCTTATCATGCCAATAATTTATGCGGTTTATTGGCCAGTGTAAGTTGACTAATTTCAATAATACATGATAGCTGAAATGAAATTATTTGTTGTCGATACAGGTGAAACATTCGCAACGAATGAATAAGCCACCACTGCAGGTTTGGATTATTACAAAGCCAAATGGAGGGATTGAAAGCGGACAATGTATGATGAAGTGTGCAGCCACATAGGGGCCCTTTTGCATGCAGTTGAATTTGTGGGAAAAGCTCGGGACACCACTTCTTGTACCTATCATTTTGTAATTATAAATAACTACCAGGAATTTGTGGTTTGATTTGTTCTGCCTTATTTTAATAAATAATTTGTTAACTTTCTTGTATTTTTTTTTATAAAGTTTATTATGTTAGAGGAGGAAAAAGTAACAATATTATGAATTGAATTAAATGATATGCGAATAATTCGTCGAAGCACTTCTGTTTTTTCTACTCAGATGTAATAATATAGATGAGATACATAAGCCAAAATATATTTATATAAAGCATGTACATATGTAACTCAAAATTACATTTATACATAATTTATAGCCATTATGCCAGACCTTCCCTAAATTTAAAAATTCCCAGAAACAGACTGCAAACGTTGGGAGCCCATACCGCCAACATTATATTAAAATACAATACGCCCTGCTGCCACAATTCACCACACTACGAAATAATAACATTTTTCTTGATAGAAACCCGGATTTCTTTCAAAAAATTACTATAACAGGTTATGCGTGTTCACAAAGTTTGTCATACAGACGCCATTTTTAAAGGGCTTTGACAGTGAAGTGACAGCGCATTGCATTGCCCAATTATGTTTACATTGCAGGTAAACAAAGCTAGGTAAAATTATGATTTAGGTTAGGATAAGTTGGAGTTTGGTTAGGTTATCAATCACTCACCTGGACTATCAGCTTTCTGGCGTTCAAGTTGGGACTGGGTATCCCTAAGTAAGGCTTTTGTACGTTTCAGATCCCTCTTCAACCTATGCAGAAGTGCTTCATCGCCAGCTCGGTCGTTACGTTCCGACTCAGTAATGGCTGTCAACCGTCTTTCCAGTTCGTGTTTTTCGCGCAACAAAAGCGTGCGCTCTTCATGTTCATTTTCTAATTGGGCTTCAAGTGCTGCAAAAAACAACATAATCAGATATTAATTTATAACATCCTTCCTTGTAATCTTAAGTACCTTTAACTTTCTTTTGGGCGTTACACCTAACTTCCTCTAGTTCTTCATCCCTCTGCTGAGCTTCTCTCTTTCCTTCTTTCCTCTGGGATTCCAATGTCATTTCCAATCGCAGCTTTGCTTGCTCTAGAAGCTGGACTTGACCAGCAAGTTCGTCTAGTTCTTCATCTTGGTCATGCAAACGCCGCTCACAGTCAATTTTTTGTTTTCGCAAAATAGTCACCTCTTCTTCTGTCTTGCCACCATAAGTTAACTCATCTAGCTCTCGCTGCAAAGCTTGTAGTTTATCTTGTTTGAGATCGAGTTCTAATCTTGCATCCTACAAGGTAACATGGATATGTTTACACGAAGCAATAAACACAAATTGCGGTTAAAACATATGTTTTTCATGATCTCAACGAATGTAAGGGATTGTATGACACGACGCAGAATTTTGCTAAAATTCTGCATATTGATGTTCTAAATCTGCAGAATTGTTCAGATCTGCGTCGTATCGATGCGCAAAGGAGACATTTTTAGTGTTCATCAATAATCACAGAGGGCAGAGAGGTAAATGTTTTAACATGTGTTTACTCCACCGCGCCAACGCTAACCGCACTTTCTCTTATTTCGCTCGCGCTCCTTCATTTTTGTATCTTGTTTATTTTGGCGTGCGTTCATGTAAAATAAATAAATAAAAGCGCATCAATCTAATGACATGAAACCTTGATAAAATTGTACAGCCAGATCATTATTTTGATAGTTCTCTTATAAATGTCAACTTAATTTTGACCTATTTGCGCATGCTCAGACAGAATATTTGTACTAAATTCTGCGTCATGTTATACTAGCTTAAGACGTGTTATTTTTGCTACAGTTTCGTCAAAATAAGAAAATTAAAATAGAGGGTGTATCTAAACTGACAGAAAACACAATTTTGGCATTTATAAAGTTTTTCTTGAAATTCATTAGTATTTACACTTTATTAATTCTGAAAATATTGCCTGTTCGTATAATTTTCTAGTAATAAACAATAGTATGTAAGTAATAATGAATTAAGGCCACATTGATTCGGTTACTAGGTAAATGCGATGAACCTTATACAGTGCGGTTGTAAAATGTCCCCCCCCCCTACCAACTTTTGAACGACTTGATATTTCTTCACAAAATTTTGTGTGCTTTAATGGAATGCTAAATACTACTTTTTAGCCCATATTTAAATTTTATAACTTTCAAAATGGCGACTAGACGTCATTTTCAACTATTTTTTTAAAGGCAATTGGGGGTCGAGTGACCTCATTTGAATAGTATTTTAATTCTGCGTGTGATCCTTGAGTTTCTTAAAAAAAATGTTCATCCACAAAAAAATGACAGATGATTGAAAATAACATGTTTATGGAAAAAAATAAGGCATCCGGTAAATTTTGCGATTTGCGGTCCGGATATGTTGTTGGCCTCGTCGAGGACAACAACTTTTCCTTATGGCACTTTCCCGTAGCTCGTATCGTTCGACTGCCAGGGGCGTCCAAAGTCAAAACACGAATCGACGTCCAGCTCGTACCCACATCATCGCAACGGGTAGGTCGCGAGCTCAATCTGTTCGCATAAATACGGCGCATCGATGGCCGGTTCCAACATCCTCGAAGGGGGCGCGGGAGACGCCGGTTAAGTTTTTATGACAAATTTGACTTTTTTTTGACGTTTCGGCGTCCCCCGCGTCCTCTTCGGGGATGTTGGAACCGGCCATCGATGCGCCGTATTTATGCAAACAGATTGAGCTCGCGACCTACCCGTTGCGATGATGTGGGCACGTGCTGGACGTCGATTTGTGTTTTGACTTTGGACGAAAGAAATATGAAGTCGTTCAAAAGTGAGTAGGAGGGAGGACATTTTACGACCGCACTGTATTTAAAAAGCCTGAGATTGTTATTAGATTGCAGTAGTTAGTAACAGTTCAATGTGGCAAGATACTAAAAAAACAATAGCAGCTTCTTAATTTTATTTTAATGTCAATACATTGTGAATTATTTAAATAATTCAAAATATTCAAGATATTGTAAAATAAAAATTAATATTCAAATTGCTAGATATTATATAATTTTAACCATTTATACGATATTAAAAAAAAATTATGTCAAAACAGATTTGAAATTGGAAAATGAAATTTATTTTCAAATATCCGAGATATCTATAAACATATCATGATTTAAAGTATTAAAAATATCTTTCAAAATATTCATAAAAAATTGACTTAAAACAACCTAAGAAATATTTTCAATTATTTAATCATTCATACCCATGTTTACAACCTAATATTACTATCTATGAAAAGTCTAAACTGTTTTCGTCACACACCATAAATATGAATTGATTATAAACATTACATATTAGTATTACCAATATCCAAGAGATGTAGGAAAGCAATAAAAAAAAATATGTTATGAATATACTCAATGATCAACAGCCAATA
>JABXWE010030713.1:0-27213 GCA_014611495.1 Limonius californicus
TGGAGCGTATTCAAAGTCAGCACACGGTATAGTATCTGCCAGTGTGATTATATGACTATCAATGCACGCCGTTTATTGGAATCACGGATAAGGTTATCATTCGAGTATTGCTATCGCTTTCGCGAGGAACGGGCTCGAGTTATAAGACTACGTAGGGAAAACATCATTTATAGTAACCATGCCTTCGGTTTAGGTTATCAATATTTTCTTAGGATTGTTTTCATCCACAAGCAATAACCATGTTTGTTGTATGTATTTTTTGCTTACATCTTCAAGCTTGAGTGATGCTGGACCTGCCTCTCTCTCTCTCTTTCGTAAGTTATCAGCCCTTAGGATGGTTGGCAGCAGCTAATTCAGTTCAATTGTAACCGTTTCCAATGGCTGACATTAAAAAGAGACGTAATGCTAGCTTAAAAAATTTAAGTTAAGTTGCCAACATTAAGCCAGTGGAATACAGCAGCACAATTAAATAATTTCATACCAGTTTCGTGTAAAAGTAAAACGTATTGAAATAGAGAACGCTGCGGAGAAAAACGTCAATTAAATTACTAAAAGAAATCGCGCTATGAAAGACGACCAAGTGGAATCTGCACTGAAACTCTAGTTCCCTATTGTCCGTGAACATAATGAAAATAAAACATGGCCAGAAAGTTGAAGAACTTACGAAGAAACGAAGAAGGAGATCATTTTGTTGCAACGAGAGGATTGTTTCGCCGTTTATTATTATCAATCGGCTATTGTTATCAAAAACCACCAGTCCCGATGTATAGATGAAAAAAATGCACAATTTGAATTCTTCTTCTTGAATCCATTCATCCAGCGCGTTTACCATTTTAAATCTATTTTTGTTGTTTCTAAAAGATATATATTTTGGCTAAATTAACATTGACAAACAATTTTGTCCGTGTTCGGTTTAAAGTTGTAAGTTGGTCTCTTAACACGGTTATTGATTTATACGTACAAAAACATACAGTTAAAGCAGGGGAAGCCAAATTATTAATTTAGAAACATTAGACACTTTGAAAAATGTGACCAAAACGAAACTAACAACTGCTCAAACTTTTTTATTCGTATCTGTTTGATTAAAACTCTACGAATTGAGTCCCAAAAAAATCGCTTGCGTAATTGAAAAGTTTGTTTAATTTATTAAATATATTTATCTACTTTGATTGAATAATAGGTCCATTATGATACCGAAAACAGTTTAATAATGGAGGCTATTATTAAACTGTTTTTGGTAATAAAATCCTCTATTATTAAACTGTTTTTGGTAACTTTTTGGTTTTTAAGATTGGTGACATTTGCTTTCACTTTGGTCATAAAACGACAAATGTCAGATGTCGAATATACATAACCACACTCTCTATCAGAAATTTTGAATTTCTACATAACAAGTATCTCAAAGTAGATAAAATAGTATATTATACTCGTTTCATAACGGGCATTGTAGCACTTGTTCCATTGGAGCACTCCTCGCTACGCTCGTCGTGCCCCAAACCCACGCGTGCTACAATAAGCCCGTTATGAAACTCGTATAATAATATACTATTAATGTACTGTTTATTAAAGCAGTAAATACACTTATTTACAGATATAACGTGTCTATAAGGAAATAATCAATTTCGAATTAATATTTGGGCAATAAATGAGAATTATAAAATATAGAGAAACGCGTTTTGTAAATAATTATAAACATTTGAGTAATTAGATATAGAACTAACATTTTAAATATTTGAAAAAGATCACCTGTCTTAGTTTTCTGTGCATTAACATTTTCAGTGGTCGTAAATGGCACTCACACATTTTCATGGCACAATTCCTACTACAAATGACAATACGGTAGATTTACGCACGACAATATTACTCAAACTCTCAAATTCGAAATCGCACGCCGTGACCCTGTAATAGGCTCTCATTTAGTTACATCACACCGAACATATAATGGTTTCATGTTGCTTCGTAAAAACTGCTATCTTTCGAAACGGAAGTGAGCAATGATAATATTCTACTCGCGTTATTTTTTTGCAATCCTGAAGAGGAAGCGGAGGTGTAATGTTATAACCGAACCGATTATCCCCTCCACGACTATCGATTTCCTTAGGTAAATGTTACATGGACACGTTTTTGGAAACCGCCTTTAAATAATAAAGCAACAGCATGGAATGTTCATTAAAAAAAGCTTTAAGCGATTAACTTACATCGGGAAACATGTTTGAGACTGCTGCTCGAACCCGCTCAGAAAAGGCGTCAGTGGTACTGGATCTGTAAACAAGCGCCTTGACTTTTAATTCACACGCGGCCCGCAAACAATAAAAACACTACTGTTTGTTACATTTTGTGGGACAATTGCGACGTTTAAGCGAGGAACTAACACAAACATCGCGACGGAAATGCACGCGGACGTGCAAGCAGGATGCCGCGTAGATACCGACTTCCTTCTACTCTCAACTGCGTTTATTTATTTTCATTACGGATGTTGGATTTGTTGCTGAACTACATTATTCCGCACTGCTGGGACCACCTTATGACGAAATTTTCAAGGAAAACGCTTTTCGAGGAAAACCCTCGAGTCACATAAAACTATACTTCACTCACATTCGCTGTGCACCGATATTCAATCCCCAAAACAGGATATGACTGTAGTAACCTCAAACAAAATTATTTAGAAAGTAAAACGACACCTCGGGCTGACCTCCGCGCTGTTGGAAACTGCAGGTGCATGAAGAGCTGCGACGACTTTAAGAAGTCTCTCCGAACAAGCGCAAACAGCATAGAGTCGACTTAACTAAGTAATTACATTTCCTACTCTAAATCGAATCTATTTTAAGCACAAGAAAAATGCGTGTATCCAGCCAGTCGACTTACTATGTCTCACAGCATTTGGCTAAGAATTCGTCATTGTTTTTGGTAGCCAGAGCCGCACGAAAGCAACCAGAACACGATCCGTGGATAAACACAACGGAACTAACGTCGACCGTACCCTGCACCTGAACAGGTTACAAAAGAGAAGACGTGCCTAGTTGGGACCACACCGACCTCACCATCGGCTCACCATTACACGTCTACCGACACTAACTAACCTTTGGATTTAGCGGTGCCAGCCAAACCTGTCCGCTCCAACGCTCCGTTTGTTGTTGGAGTTTATTTTAAAACCTTCGGGTTGTGGACTCGTAGAATGGGGACAAGCGGCTTTGCATCCGCGGTGAAGGTGTTCATTCATGCTGGTGGACATTGGCCGAGAGATATCGCATTATTTTTATAGGCTATTATTACAACTTACTTCGGTTTATTACTCTACAGTCAATAACATACCTAGGAGATTGATTTTATTGCCATATAGCTGATGCCCGTTGTTAGGCTTCCAGCGATTTTGCGAGGCTTCTCGAATTTAATCCTGAAACCTTTTTGAAACGGGCACAAGGTTAACCTTACCTGAAATAATTCGTTTTGTCGCAATTCACTGTTTTAACTAATCTTGGGAATAATTTAATGTCTGCTTTAAACTCTCACACATAATGTAAATGAAGGTATTAATAGATAAGATAAGAATAGCTTGAATAAACACTTACGTACATACTAATTAATAAAAAGGCCACAAGAGACTGGCACCTCAAATATTATTAGAAATATTTTTCATACAAAATCTGACAGCTATTTTTCAAAAAATTATATCTAGACATCGAAATAGGTATACATACATTTTGTAGTATTTGGTAATGATGCAGAATTGCAAGAAACCGTGAATTTCTGGAAAAGTAGAAATCACCTACAACTGTACAGATTTTTTAGTAGTTATTGGGATTCGTTTAGGTTCTTGAGAGTTATATTATATTTCTGTGGATTTTGTTAAGCAAATTATAAAATATATTTCAATAATAATAACAGTCTGAATTTCAACAGGTTTTATTTACTTTTTGTGCATTTTACATGTCTTTTTCAGAAGCAATTAATTTTGTAAACATTTGTAGCAAGGCACAACACAGTGGAAGTTTTGGAATAGAACACCAGAGCCATCTCCGAAATCAAGATCCAGTGTGCTGTTACCCTAACTACAAATGTTTACAATATTAACTGCTTGTGAAAATGACACGCAAAATGTCGAAATACATATACAGCACGAACAGTAAATAAAACCTGTTGAAATTGAAACCATTATTATTATTATAACATGAATATGAATTTCAACGAAGTAATGAACAAATTATAGATTGCTGGGAAATTTCTAATGAAGTTAATGGTTTCCATACACTTCTCAAGTACCCACCACGTTTTTTAAATTTTTATCTAGTTTCATGTGCTTCCATGTGATTTTCAAAGTGTTACAAAGTTTTTGAAGTATTTATGGAATTTGCAGCGGTTCCATAACTTGTTTTTTGACTGTTTGGTTTCTCCATTGGTTCACAATTTTTAAAAAGTTTATTATGTATTTTTGCCTTTTACGATTCTCATGAGCTTTTATGAGAATGTTCGAGTTGAATGGATTAACGGGGACCTGATCACAACGTCGACTGATCATAACGTCGACCCTATATTTTGCATTATCACAACGTCGACTGTGATCACAACACTGACTAGTCTACAGCTGTCAAACGTCGACCATGACATAGGAAAATAAATACATGTGTTTATTTGCCTATGACCGTGATCACCCCGTCGACCATCACAACGTCGAATAGTTTGCTGTTGTCACAACGTCGACCGTGATCATAATGTCAACCGCGATCTTATTATCGTTGTTCATATTAATTTTCATGGTCTCAATGATGTTAGTTATCTACAAATATTGAGGAAATATCACGGAACCGATGGTAGTCTTTTTGATCTATGTAACGCGCCGCCGACCCCACAACGGCCGGGAGCAGCAGGAACGTTCGAGAATTAGGTGACCCCGGTATGTATAAGGCACGCGCGTCAATTCTTAGTTACACACAGTAAATAACGTGATGCCAAATAGTATTTTCTTTATCTGCTTTCTCTTTTTTTTCCTTTATATAGAGGTAGATGCCAAAAAATAATAAAAAATGTGTATTTGTATATATCTAGTTCATAACCTTTTACTTTGCAGCCCGGCAGGCATACTCATTTTTTTTATTTGGCCTACCGCTCAAAAATGTTGACCATCTCTGCTCTAAATCTATTTGCTAGACGTTCTATATGCATCTCTTGCATGCCTATAAATTTTCCCCAATGGTAAGAAGTTACTTGTATTCTAAAACAAATTTGAAATTTATGTTGTAGTGCTAGTATCAAACTTATGTAATGTTTTAGATTTTCATATTTGGTAATATTTACACAGGAGTTCGCAAGAATCAAAAGAACCGCTGCTCTATCGTATATATGAACGAAGATCCTATTTTAATTAATTTAAAAATATAGCGGAGATAAATACTTGTCAGAAAATAATTATTGTTCAATATTTTTAGATAATTAACATTATTGAGACCGTGAAAATTAATATTGAGCGACGATAATAAGATCGCGGTCGACGTTGTGACAACAACAACCCAGTCTATGATGTGATCACGATCGACGTTGTGACAACTGTAGACTAGTCGACGTTGTGACTACTGCAGACTAGTCGACGTTGTGACAACTGTAGACTACCGTTTGAATGTGGTAGACAATGATGTGGTTGAAATAAAATCAGTAGTTTGAACTTCCATTGTCTTTATTTTAGAAACACAGTAATTACACTGTAGACTAGTTGATGTTGTGACAACTGCAGACTAGTCGACGTTGTGACAACTGTAGACTAGTCGACGTTGTGACAACTGTAGACTAGTTGGCGTTGTGACAACTGCAGACTAGTCGACGTTGTGACAACTGTAGACTAGTCGACGTTGTGACATCTGTAGACTAGTCGACGTTGTGACATCTGTAGACTAGTTGACGTTGTGACAACTGCAGACTAGTCGACGTTGTGACAACTGCAGACTAGTCGACGTTGTGACAACTGCAGACTAGTCGACGTTGTGACAACTGTAGACTAGTCGACATTGTGATGTACCATAGACTCGATTAAGTGTTAACATTTTTCAAAGAGGTTTCTACGGTTTCATCGGGTTTTCTTGTCGTCAAACGGTCTTAAAGAGTTTTCTTTTTAATTTCATAGATTATTATGAGTTGAATTTTCTAGATATTTTGAGGCTATTCGTTCTATACAAGTCTAACTCCAAACTTTCAATAGACGCAGCCAGCAGTGGATTAACGCATGGTTTCCGTTTTATTAATTATTAAAAATAATTAGTGCTAATGAAAAGTAATTTCTTATACACTTTAAAATGTACAATTTGCGTGACTTGTTTCTGTTTTGGAAAAGATTGTTATTATGTACATTTTTCGAGAACTAAGAACAGCGAGAGAGAGAGAGAGTGAGATACCGAGATAGAGATAGAAGTATAGAAACACCGATTTACTTATTAATATTGATTTTAGAAAACAATGCTTTAGGGAAAAGTTTTTCAGGTAGTCCTTATCTGCCTCCTAGCGTATAAAAAAATTATTTTGTTGAATTCTTGTTAATTATAACGTCACGCGAAGGTTTAAATACACGCCCATAATTGATTTAAAGCATCGAACTTTGGTATAGGTACAGGCTGAGTCTGCTAAAATTAATCAGGGTGACATCTTGCTTATACTTAGGAAATATTAGAAAAATTATTTTTAGGCAGATTTTTTAATGGCATGGAACGTTGTGCTTTGTGGAACACAATTAAAAAAACGTTTATTATAGAAGCTCCTTTAAAATTTTTAAAATTAATAATTTGAATTTTACTGTGAGTTCAAAATGGTGCGGTAATAACGTGAAATGTAAAATAAAGCAAAAATACATCTACCTGAAATTACATACCAAGAAACAGAAATTTACCTTTAAATGTGCCGTTCCGCATTTTCAAATTAGTTTATGCCAACTGTTATCCAGTAGGGCGTTAATTTACTTACTTATTAAATTTTGAAATAGTATTAGAACCCAATTCGCGAAGTATCACTATTGTATGTAATACTGACATCGTGCAACTAAGAGTCTAAATGCGCTATTCTGTTGAAGTGTCAGGCTCTCGCGCTAAAAAAACCGGTTTGGATGCGTGGTTGATGGCGTTTTCGTATATTTTTGTATATTTATTTCTGTTAGTGTAAGCGATATTAACAATGATCGAACAATATTGTTCATTTAGTAAAAATAATATTGTTTTCCTATTTGCAATAGTTCGTTGAACCCTAGTAAAAGTTGGTAGGTTTCGTATTAACAATAAAATAAAAAGTAGATTATCAGAAGAATTATTAATAGACAGTTTAATATGAGGAACCAGTAAATTCGGCGTGCATTGCGTTAGAAATGACAATAAACTTGTTAAATATTTGGTTTTTGATGGTTATAAATTCCAATAATGTAACCCGATTTCGGCTATATATTACAACTAAATGCAAGCTAACATTGACAAAACAAATAAATACAATTTAAAAGCACTGTCCTTGTCCGGGAATTGAACCCGTGCTTCTCGCGTCACAACCTAGCCTTCCAACACATCAACCCATTTAGCCTCCTGTTGTACAGTGTCATTAGTAAATATAATAGTGGTACATGGCGAATTGGGCTCTTTAATTATTTTAAAAATTGATTTAAATTAAACAAATTAATGCTCTAATTACTGTAATAAATACTAGTTGACACGAATTAATTTGTAAATGCAAAATGCCACATAGGAAGGTATCTGGGAAGACAACACCGGTGTTACTCTGTTTTGCAAGTGTATAATGTCCGCTAGATGTTTCTTTTTTGATTTTACGTGAAATCGACAACGTTTATTTAAATTTTGCAGAACTGTTAAAACAAACGGTATTTTAAAATTGAGCGCTACAAAGAACAACGTAAGCAATGCTAAAGCACTAAAACTTTCAATTTATAAAAACGTAATTTTTTAAGCAATTTAAAAAAATTATTTACCTAAACTCGTTGGTATAGCCAAAAAATATGTTTGATAGGCCTCTATACATAAGGGGCATATTCACGTATGCCCAAAAATTTTTCAAATAACCGAGATATCAAGCTGACTCTTCTTAGCAGACTCACTCTGTATATAATATATTATTGATTACATATCTGTTGTCCTAGCTTTAACCGCCCCAAAATTGTTGATTACATCTTCTATATCTAGAATATCCATAATTTTATTTTCAATTGATGTCATTGATAAATCGGTAAGATGTTCTTTAGACGTTATTGATTGCACGTAAGATTTTTTATCTTTGAAAAAACGGATATAGGTTACGGTTGTAGAGTTTACTGTTCATTTTTTATCTCCTAGTTATTTATTTCTAATTGTGCAATGTATGCAGTAAAGTTTTACTTCATAAATAAGAGCATTATACAAAAATAGACTATTATTTACCGTCTTGAAAGGGCGCTCCTCCTAATCAGGCGCCTTTGTGCGGGGGCGACCCTTATGTGTTCATAAACCAGTGATTTTTTCTAATTTTCTTTAGTATAGTCGATTTGGAATTTTTAATAACAAAACCACGGCGAAGGACACATACATATTTCTGTTTTCAATTTACTACTTGATGGCACAAATTGAACGTTTCAACTCAGTTTACCTTCAGCAAGGTTCCATTCCAGTTTACATTAATGTATGTTTTAATTATAGCAGAGCATTAATAAACAAGTTTTCTCATTTTCAGGGCTGCTCGGATGTTATTTCTGCAAGCATTATGAAATGCCATGAGTTGTCGTAATTTATGCTGGTGTTGTCACGCGACTTATTAATGAATTGACCAAAAAGGTCGTGGTGATGTGTAATTCACAGGCAGTATAGAATTTAATTTTCTTTATGGGTTACAAACAATATGTAGAATAGCGTTCTAGAATTAAGAACATGAATTTTAAGCTAAGTCCACACTAGGAAAAAAGTATGTTCATTTACATAAATGGAACTATACTTATCAGTGTACAAGTAAAAGTGCGAAGAGAACAATACAAAAGAAATATGTAGTAACCTACCTGGATACTATTCATGTTCAGAAATAGCTTTCAATTTTTTATGTAGTCATTTCAATCTCTATATAAATTGAATAAATTCTCCCTAACCTAATCGAAAATATCCTTGACCTAATTAACCTTAACCTATTGTATAGCTGACGTCACATCTTAGCTTAGTATAGAAAACGAAATTATTTGGATTTTAACTGTGCCTTATTTTCTCACTGTTCGGCGTTCGCTGAAAAATAAATAACATAGAATGGGAAGAGCTGCAGGAATAGAAAAACGAACGCACGTTGTCCTTGTTTCATGTGTGGTATATGAAGAAGTTGATATTATGGTTGCTTTGGTTGCATCTGAACAAAAGTACCATTATTAGGCATGTGCGTCACGTGGCTTTTCTTCAGCTTGGTGTACCAACAAAGATCACGTGGCTACAATCACGTGTCTAAAATCACGTGATTTTTCAGCGTGGTGAAAATGAAAACATAGCCTTAACCGCCATTTAATAAGAGGTGGTTTTTGGAATTTAGACATTAAATTTAGAGGAAATTCTATGACATTGTACATTTCTGTGTCTCAATGATTTGCTACCACAATCCACTACTAGGTAGGATGTCATTGTCACAAATTTGTTCAACAGTTAGAAACAATGCACGGAACCTAACCCTCACGTACTGCGCGCACAAAGCTGAAAACCTTGACGTGACTTTTCTTCAGCTTGATGTACCAACAAAGATCACGTGGCTACAATCACGTGTCTAAAATCACGTGATTTTTCAGCGTGGTGAAAATGAAAACATAGCCTTAACCGCCATTTAATAAGACGTGGTGTTTGGAATTTAGAAAATAAATTTAGAGGAAACTCTATGAAATTATACATTTCTGTGTCTCAATGGTTTGCTACCACAATCCACTACTAAATAAGAAGTTATTGTCAGAAATTTGTTTAACAGTTTGTAACAATGCATGAGACCGAACCCCCACGTACTGCGCGCACCAAGCTGAAAACCGTGACGTGACTTTTCTTCAACTTGATGTATCAACAAAGATTACGTATTCAGGATGGGGGAAGTTGAAACATAGCCTTAACCGCAATTAATGAAAAAAACTTTTTTATTCGGAAATTGGTTTAACATTTCAAAAGCGAATTAGCAAATAAAGTCACGATGCGTCTGACCACGTTCGAGCTCAAGAAAGTAGAGAAGTAGCGCCTTCGTGCTGATACTCGAAATCAGTAATAACTGGATCACAATTTTTCCAGTCGTAAGGCACCCATCTTGTCAAGAGAATGTAATTTACTGTAAAAATAGAAAAGTTGCATATTGGGGACGCAAGTGATAATTAATACATTATTGCTGATGTTTTATTAATACAGATAAGTGATCCAACTCAGCATTGCACATCGCCTACTCACGTGGACTGATAAACAAAACCAAAGAAAACTATGTATTCTGTTCCGACCATAAGAAAACCTGAAATTCCCGTGACTAAAAAAGTTTGAATTGTGGATTACTCTGATACTCATAAATTTGTAATGTCCTAAATAACAAGAAGAGCAAAATATTTATTAATGTAACATACATCCTGTACTTATGTAAATGCCTTCTTAAATTGCTGCATTAGCATTGAAATTTCTACGGTAGTGTTAAAGGTAACGTATTATTATTAAAATTTTCTATATGGAACTGAAGGTTTAAATTTTACTTTGGAAGCAAAGAAGGCAGAACTATTTGAAGAAATTCAAAATTTCAAGATTGAAGTTAAATATTTAAAAAAAAATTCGTTTATTTTGGAAATTATCTAGAAATATTTGGGAATTATCTTAGATCATATACATTTACATGAATAATACTACTCCACAAGAAATCAGGTACGTCACTGTTGTAAGGATCCCAACAAACTTTTTTTTATCTGTCTCTTTTGCCGTTGCATGACATCCAATAATGTTGTTTCACTTGTACCCTTTTCAATATTGGCGCTCGCCCAGTTGCTGTTGACGTATGGCGAGAATTACACAAATTAAACTGTCAGTGAGAAAAGTCACAACAAGAGCGCATAACCTGCAAATGTGGAAACGTTTTGTGTTATTGAAATCTTTAATTTTAATCTAAAATGGTGCGAAAATGCGTTATTTGCAGTGCTCCCCAACCAAGGAATTGTTTGTTTTCATTTCATCGGTAAGTATTTCTATTTCTATAGTTTATAAAACCCACATTTTTGAGAATTAACCACGTGCAGTTGTATTGTTTATATTTAAAGTTAACAGATATTCAATTCTTTAAAATTCATTTCATAGATTTGATTACTTATGTACGTACCTATTGCAGGTTTCCTACAAATAAAGTACGTGCTGATTTGTGGTTGAAAGTATGTAATTTGAAAGAATTCACTTACACATACGTTCTACACATTTTTCTGCTGAAAGCTATGAGGAAGAAACCTATTGGCCAAAAAAGAAGTTGCGTGTTCGGCAGTGCCTTTTTTTGCCTGATATCACAACTTCTGTCCAAATTCCTACTATCGATCTTGTCTCAGCATACTATGTTTTAAAAATAATTATTTGACAGTTATAGAGGTGTCAAATAATTAATTTTGAAAAATGGCAAGAATGGTTTTGTCGCAAGATTTAAAAGACTGCGATAATTGCACTGGTTTATATTAGTTATATTTACTACATATTCAAATTTCCCGCCGTAAAACACGCGTGAGCGCATGCGTAGATTGCATAAGGGTACAGAGAAAGGTGGTAGGTATAATTTATTGCCTTTATTGGTATTAGAAAAAGAAGGAACAAAAATAGTTTGTCTGTGATACCTTTACAACACACTTTACAATCTGTTGTCATATCCATGTAAATGTGTATGATCTAGGGGAATTATCAAATTTAAGTTTCTGAATTCTTCAATAAAAATTAATGATTTTTAAATGAAAGTTAGACGGTCGCCGGTGAAAATCCCGAAACAAAGATCCCGATTCAAAAGACAAAAATTCTCGAAAGACAAAACCCCGAAAACAAAAATCTCGAATGACAAAAATCTAGAATGATAAAAATCTCGAAAGACAAAATCCCGAAAACAAAAATCTCGAATGACAAAAATCTCGAATGACAAAAATCTCGAAAGACAAAATCCCGAAAACAAAAATCTCGAATTCCAAAAATCTCGAAAGACAAAATCCCGAAAACAGAAATCTGGAATGACAAAAATCTCGAATTGTAAATATTCGTTTCCAATCATAGATATAGGTTTCAGAAAAAGAATTGTAAGTAGGGATTAAAGGGCTTGCATCTTCTACGCTTTTACATGGCGTTAATTGCCAGAATCATTTCTGTATGATTTGTGGAACTGTCATACATAACACAGTGCAAGAAAATTTACGCCACGATGGCATACCTAGGCGGTTTAACGAAGTTGTTGCAACTAACCAACCAAACATTTGGTAATTGATAGACTGCTTAAAAAAGGAACAACAGCTAAATGACATCACAATTGAACAATATATTTAGGGAAGAAATGTATTTGCACAGAAGAAACATTACAGGGATGTGACAGTCCGGCTGCAAAATTGTGTTGCTCGATATGCTGACACCAACAGTGTAGACTTTTTAAGAGGAATTGACCACAATTTAAACTTAAGTGTATAATTTTTCCACAGCGCATGTCCAATGTATACATGTATAATTAAATAGAATAAAAATAAAATAGTAACTTTTAAATAAAAATTAAATAGAAACATATCAGAGATATTAGTAATCGGCGCAAACGCGGAAATGTAGGTGGCGTTGCATATTGTTGACCTTTCAGGCGCGTATTCTGACTTGAATCACGTTGTATAATACGTATACAACTTAATAACTACAAAATCTGGATTATTCGAGATTTTTGTCCTTCGAGATTTTACTCATTCGAGATTTTTGTTTTCGGGATTATGTCTTTCGAGATTTTTGTCATTCGAGATTTTTGTTTACGGGATTTTGTGTTTCGAGATTTTTGATACGGGATTTTCACCTAGAAGTTAGACATTTTTATTTTATACAACGTTAAAGACCAATATTAGAAATTCTGAAAGTAAATACCCATTGAATTTTATACGAAGTTTGTAAATTATGTAATGAGACTGGTAGCGTAGCGTTCGATCTGGAAACACTGGGGACGCGAGAGTGGAAGGGGCGGCATGTGAACATGATATACGTCTTAACTACGAGTTTAAACTCGCTAGAGTCATTTGGTTGTCCATAGCAATTTTATTCGTGAAACGGTTTTTTCTAGTGCGTTCTGAAAATGAGTGACATTAATTTCGAGCGACGGTTTGCTATCAGGTTTTGCTTCAGACTTGGGCACAGTGCAACGGAAACTTTTGCAAAACTTTGGTAGGCCTACGGAGACAGTGTTTTGTCAAGGGCCCAGGTTTTTCGGTGGTTTAAGGCATTTTCAGAAGGAAGAGAGTCGATTGAAGGTGAACCTCGCAGCGGAAGGCTTTCATTTTCAAGAACGGATGAAAATGTCGACACATTCCGGGATCTTGTGCGTTCAGATCGTGGGTTGACAGTCAGAATGATCAGGAAGAGTTTAATTTGGCTCACACTGCCGTTTATCAGATTTTGACCAATGAATTGGGGATGAGAAAAATCGGCACAAAAATGGTTCCGAAAAACCTTTCGTAGGACCAAAGGGACATCGTGGGGGAAAGGTGCCTCGATTTTTTGGAATCGATTGAAAATGATCCCCGTTGTCTGGAACGTGTCATTACTGTTGACGAGTCTTGGGTGTTTGAGTATGACCCGGAAATCAAGCGCCAGAGCATAGAATGGCACACTGCAACCTCTCCAAGGCCAAAAAAACGCAAGAATGAACAAGTCGAAGATCAAATGCATGTTGATTTGCTTTTTCGATAGAAAGGGAATAGTTTACAAAGAGTTCGTGCCTCAAGGCCAAATGGTTAAACAACACTTTTACAGATAGGTTTTTGAAAGACTTCGAAAAGGGGTCATGCTTGTGAGACTAAACCTCAAGAACAACTGGGTGTTGCGTCACGACAATGCGCCTTGTCACACAGCAATTTCAATAAACGATTTTTTGGCCAGTAAGAACATTCCTGTGGCTCCTCAGCCTTCTTATTCGCCCGACTTGAGTCCTTGTGACTTTTTCCTCTTCCTGAGATTGAAAAATCACCTCAAGGGACGTCATTTTGGGACACTGGAAAACATTCAAAAGGTTGTAACCGGCCAGCTGAAAGCTATTCCAGTATCCCAGTTCCAGCACTGCTATGAGGAGTGGAAGAACCGTCTCCAGCGCAGTGTGGCTTCCCAAGGCAGTTACTTTGAAGGAGACAATCTTGAGTTGTAACTTTATTCGAACAAAAAAATTGAAAAAATCCGCCTCATTAGGTACTTAATTTACACATCTCATACATTGAGGGAAACGTTTGTAATTCCCTAATTACTTAACGTGAAATGTTTCGATTGTCCAAAATTAATATCTATACGTCAAAATTGAAAACTATATATTTAATTCAAAACTTATGCATACTTTCCAAGTTTATAGTCGGAAAGACTGCGATTAAAGTACGACGTACTAGAAAACAATTAAGTTAATAAGTCGATAATTACGAGAGGAAAATTAAAAATTTTAAATTAATGTCAGGTTGCCCACCGTTTTGGAAAACGATCTCTATAATTAGTTGAAAATATACGGTCGTAAATGTTACGATTACAATGGGAAAGTTGTAACTACTTCAAGACGCAAGCCCATAATAACTGCATTAATGTAAGCAGTTTCGATATTAAATTCGAAATAAACACAATTCCGTAGAATTCCTGTACATGTTTCTTGATTTTTCGTTTATCAACTCAAAATATTGAATTTTTATCGAACAATCGACTCTAATAAATGAGTAACGTAATATTTAATAAGGACACGGATGTGATTGGTTGCTGAAATGGGTGGGACAAATCAATTCAGTTGAGAAACGAAGGTTTCAGCTCAATGATCGTAATTGTTGCATATGAGGTTGAATATTTGCTTGCTCGAAAGCGTTTTAAGTGTTGTGTTTCTGTTTATTAGGGCAGGTAGGTATGCCTCAAATTTTGGCGCCATTATTATGTTACGGCCAACACTTTTGCTATCAGCCCTACGTTAGTTCTAAATCATTTATTTGACGCTTGCGCTGATAACATTTCTAACAAAACTTGCGTCATCATCAGATCCCGTACTAGTTCAGTCTTCAATTGAATAATACTTGCTAATTGCTAATAATTACTAGAACTATTCGTAGCCTTAGCTAGATCGTTATATTACAAAACGTATATGAGGGTCATTCTATGGATACGTTCGATCTGATGACTTTAAAATGCAGAGACCCCGATAAATTCTAATGAAATTTACATACACACAATACAATGTCTCTCTCACCTGATGTTGGCAAATAAACTTACGTCTTGCCTTCGTTTTATATTATTTTTATTGCACAGCAGCCCGGTAAGTGTCAAGTATTGTTAATCTTACTGCACTACATTAGCGTGTTATCAAACCGAGTTGTTAGCACGTTTAATTGAGAACCGAAAGCTTTTGACGTTCGATTTTCGCAAGTGGTTACCAAATATCTGCAATTACTGTTTCCCAAGAGTTTTCAATTATGTTGCCTATTTTGGCCAATTGTAGAGCATTCGTCATGTTGTTTTAGAAACAAATCGCATTTAGCAATGTGTACCTTTAGATAACTGATCCTACAACAATAGCCAAAAATAAATGCACGCAAACGTAGATAAGGATGTGTCTTGTTTACAAAAACTTATCATTGTAGAAGCAGCACTCGAGCTAATTTGAAGTCACTGATACGAATGTTTGATTAATATCGGCATTACGTACGATTAACAACAATGCCACAACTGAGGATGGCAACGAGTTTATCTCGTGTACTGATTGCTTTCAAAGCCACTCCAATTCAGTGTTCCTCCCTGGTTAGTCCAACCTTCAACACAGCTTTGAGGAAATGTAACATGTCTACGAAACTCCTAGAAATTGGTAAGACTTTACTATAACGCATTTTACCATCGCACGTTATTCAGGTTATTTCTAAACCAACGTTGGTTGGGTCAGCTATTTTATTAGAATGTTATCTAATCAGTATCTAGGATTACATTTCCGCAAGTTATTATACATTTCTGAGTTTCCCCTATATTCGGAAAATACGCATTTCAGCCGATTTTTTTTATTAGAGAACATGTTATTTACTATCATGATATAAAAGTTGATATTTTCTCTTATCTGTACAATATGAAACCTTTAAACAAACATTGCAGCACACGTTAAAGTTAATGGTAAAGCTTTTACCACAGGAATGAATCGAGGCGTTTTTAATAGGAAATTCGGAGCTGATTACACTTTTTTATATTATTTCTTGTGCCTCCTCAATTTAAATAATACAGAAATGTAAAAACTTGTAAATCTTCCTTATGACCTTAAAAACTACCATTTTTAAGAAAGCAGCAAATGAGGAATCCCTCGAGTTTGCACCTCCATTTAAGAGCATTCTGTAGAGCGCACGCACGCGTATTTGAAATGAATGAATACATTCTGGCGATATTATATGTATTTTCATTATACAGGGTGTCGTGAAAGTAAAGGGAGCTTAACTACAGCTGAGGTCAAATGGAACCGATTAAACCAAACATACCTTTGTACAAAACTGCTGCCTTACAAAATTATGATGCCTTAAAGAAGAATAAATATTTTTAACGTTGGGAATATTTCAGTAACAAAATGGCTGATCAAGCTATATACAGGGTGTTAATGAATTGCAGGGACAAACTTCTAGGGCTTAAAGTATACATGAAAACTAACATTTTTTGTTAATAAATGATAAGTCAAAAGTGTTTCCTTTGAGGGATAGAGCTTCTCAAAGATTCTTTAAGAAGCGACTAAATGTAGGCAACTCAATTTACTACCTACTATTTGTTTCCATAACGACGGAAATTAATCCAGGATAAGTAAAGCCCTCAGGCAGGACATGGTGCAAGAAATTTAAATAAATTGCTCCTGTTAACCTTTGGGGTAGCAGATATGGTCCAATGAGTCTATCGCCAACAATCCCGGCCCAAATGTTCACTGAAAATCTTTGCTGGTATCCATTTTGAACCACAGCATGGGGATTTTCATCGTCCCAAATGTGGCTGTTTCTACTGTTGAATATTCCTTCTTTCGTAAAAGATGCCTCGTCACTAAACAGAACGTTTACTTGGAATTCTGGATCCTCATTACAGTGAAAATTTGGGCCCGGGTTGTTGGCGATAGACTCAGTGGGATCATATAGGCTACCTCTTTGTTTCTTTCTTTCTTCGGATTTCCTTGTGCCATTACAGCGTCGGACTTCTGGCCTCGATCCAACTCTTTCATAGTCTTCTGTCACCGGCCATATTCTTCATCTCCCCTATCGTTTTCCCTCTTTTCTGTCCAATTTCTTTTATTCTATCTTCCCGCTTCTTTCTAGGTCTACCCACTTTTCTTTTACCGACTCTTCTTGCTTCTATTACCCGTTTTGTCAGCCTCTCGTGGTCCATTCTAGTAATATGTCCATACCAGTGTAATTGTCTTTTTTCTATTTTGTTTATTACTGGTTCTTGTTCGACCTTTTCCATTACCCTTTCGTTGGTCCATTTATCCATTTTAGTGATCCCTGCAATTTTCCTCATATACTTCATCTCTATTGCGGTGATTTTCTTCTCGTGTTTTTCTTTCGTTGGCCATGTTTTACTCCCGTATAGCAGGAGCAATTTATTTAAATTTCTTGCGCCATGACTTGCCTGAACTTTTGGAAGATGTTTTTTGCTGCATGTGATGAAGTTCTACAGACTCCTTGTATATTTGGAGCGGTGCGCAGGAGTTTACTTCGTTGATGTGCTTCGTGTGTAGAAGCTGGGGGGCAACATTTTGAACATTTACTATAATATTGTTAATTTTTGAATTAGTTATTGTAAATTTTTCAAATAGTTGATTTTTGCTTTGTAGTTTTGGTTTTATCTATTGCTTAGTTTTGACATATTTTGTTATTAATTTATTTTAAATATAATTTGAATTTGAAAAGTGGGAAAGAGGGCTTTATTTATCCTGTATTAATTTTCGTCGTTTGGAAACAAATAGTAGGTAGTAAATTGAGTTGCCTACATTTACGCTTCTTAAAGAATCTCTGAAAAGTCTATCCCTGAAAGGAAACACTTTTGACCATACATTTATTAACAAAAAAATGCTTGTTTTCATGTATAATTTAAGCTCTAGAAGTTTGTCCCTGCAATTCATTAACACCCTGTACATCCACTTCAGGAGAAGCCGAACATTCTCAACAACATATAAGCGTTATTGCATATTGTAGAGGATGCTGTAGAATTCTTTTCATATGTCCTTCAAAATAATTTTTTTAATTATTAACGTGTTTGTTCTTGTGGGTAAAATTTATGATCAGAAGTTATTTTTACATAAAAAGATGTACTTGTTTTACGTCGATAAACTGTACCGTTTTCAAGGAAATCGTACTTAAGCATTTTAGTGTACTAACTTGATGCATTTGTTACATATTTTCAAGTTGCTCCCTATCAGTTTGACAAAATTGTTGTTTTGCCGATTTATTATCGAATTTATTAAGTAGTTGTGTTGTGTTTATAATTTCTGTTCACAAACATTTAGAATGCGAGAAAAATCTGCGCCAGGCGCCTTCTGCAATATGCAGTAGGGCTACACGTCGAGAATGTGCGCCTTCCCCTAAACTGGATGTGTACCAACTTTCAGCTTGACCCGCCATTTTGTTTCTGTAATATACCCAATGTTAAAAATATTAATTTTTCCTGTTAAGGCGCCGTAACTTCATAAGGAAGCACTTTATAGGGTGTTTAGAAAAACTATGTAAGGAACGATCAAAAACAAGGCGAAAAGGTTGCGATTTTCTTTTGTACCATGGTATGTTTGGTTGGCTGTGGTTAAGGTGTGTCCCTTCACTTTCAAAGACACCCTGCATAGAGAATCTTAATTATTCCAATTCGTTTTGTAATTCCTGAATATTAATATTAGATGCATGCGTTTCTTGTGCCTCTTTAAATTTAAGATATCCACTGTTACAATTTGTAAATAGATCAAGTGTTTTATTGACATTCTGACAAATATATGATCTTTTTTCAAATGGCGTATTAAAAAAACAAATAATAAAAATGTATCTTAGATAGGAAATTTTCTCCTCTAGTAAGTTTCCATTTACATGTTTACACATTCGTGCTTGGGTATGATTACAATCTGCAAATAAACATTTATAGTATGATAATAAATATATATAGTACATAGTGGCGTAGAAATGGCGCCAGGGAGTAAAGTAATGACAATTTCCCATTCCCACACAATATGATCTTTTATTATTTACAGAGTTGCTCCATTGTATTTTGGTAGTTTTAACAAAACGTTTTTTAAATTAAATTTTAATTTAAAGAACTTAAATTGATTTAAGTATTTGTATATGATTCACACCACCTATGTATTTTCTTTATGAAATTATAGGTTTTAACATGTGGCGTTGCGTAAATAGCTTCACACCACTTCGGCACTGCGTAAGTGTAAGCTTAAGCTATGGGACTAAAAGTCCTGCTAAGTGCTTCAAATCAATATGCTTTTGTATGCTGTTCAATAAGTATTTTTTCAGTTTTACGTATATAATATTCATAGGTAACTAGGCGAATTATGCGAAAAATACATAGAATTATTTATTAAAAAAATCTTTAGAATCTAGTTATTATATTAGCAGCAATTACATATCTGTGGCACTCTAAACGCGCAACACAGGCATATGAGAGGAGATCGCTGCGTCTCGTAAGAGATAAAGCAGTCCAAGAAGAAGAGCGATTAAATTGAACTGAAATAACTTAAATAGCTATTAAACATTATTGTACTTACCAATAATGCATGCATAATCCTTGACGTCATCTTATATATGCAAATCTGCTTAATGTTCATGTCTCCGTTGTATTTTGTGTACGCCGTTCCAGCTATACATTTACTAATTTTTATTTCCGTCTAGATACCCCTCTGATCCCACTGAATGAATCGTGGAGGTTCATTACACAATGTATGGAAGCCGTTGGTACCACCAAATCCCATGCGGAAGCTCTGGCTGATCTTCTAGTCGAAGCTGATTACAGAGGGCATTACAGCCATGGGATGAATCGACTGGGTAAAGTGTTTTGACTTAAATAAATTCCATGTTGGTGCTGTTTAAATGTATCACAACTGTTTGAATACTTTACCGTTTTTCGATTATTGAGACATTTCAAGCACAAAATAAAAAGTTGTGAAAACTGAATTTATTTAAGAAAAAATGCTTCTATGAATATTTACCGCAGCGCAAGTAACTCTTTAATTCAACACTTCTGGGAAATGGGACACGTTACTATTTTGACGGGCACATACCAACTACGAAATGGTAGTTGTTTAATTCTAGTGATTATTATTTTTCCTTTGAAACAATGGAAACCAAGTATCGAATTGTACGGGCTGCCCCATATTTTAAGAACATATCGCCAAGAATAAACTAGAATGCAAAATCGGTCACAGAAGGGGACCTGCATAATAGGTTGCATAAGCAGTGAGAAAGTTCATCATGTACAGATGTAATAAATTTTCGATTATATGAATGTCGTATAGAATAATATCAATTGAAGAATTAGCTGAGATTACACCAATTAGTCCTCCAACTAAAGTTATACTACAAAAAAAACCATTTTTTCGATGACCCTAGTAATAATGTTGTGACAGCCATACCGACGATATTAAGGATAGGCGGTATTTACAATTTATTTAACTTATGTGTTAACAGTAATTCAGTAATTTTAGTACCTTAAAATTGAAGCGCACTGTTATTAAAAAAAAATACAATTTTTTTCATTTATATTCCGTTAGTGAAATATCCTGAATCCCGAGAAAACCGAGATCCCCATGTCCATCTCTTTATTTCGAATACTCTGTATACATAGACTATAACGACATAAAATATATTTTGTTTATATTGTTTCATGAGGATAACTGGATAAGAATTGAACTGATGTCATTGGGACGATTGAAAAGCGGGAAAGATATCTAAAATATCTGATTTTAAATTGCATTAGGAAATTCAGCACCATCTCCCAAGTTTTACCATATCATATAATAAAATCAGCACTTTTTGCTGAGTGCTGATCCTGTTCTGGTAAGCTAGTGAAGGCACATTTAATTAAATTAGATAAATAAAATAATTGGGCAATTAGTAACGCATTCGGTATTCGGATAATATGATTAGCCGAATCATTCATTATCCATATAGTTTGATTAACGGTATAGTCCCGGTAACCGAACTATTATATATCAGGATAGTTCGATTAACCATATTATCCGAATATCGATTAATACGGCTAGGCGAATAATGCAGTGCTCAGTTAAACAGTTCACCGGCAAATATTTCGACTTTCGTATTATTCGGAACCTCGAAAATTTTAAAACGACGGTGTAAGACAACCGGAACTGTCGGCAAAACGTTGTCGTCCTTAGCACGGCTGGTTACATACCTATGCTACCGTATTAGCTCACCCATCCGTACACTAACCAACGCGGATAATATACAGGGTGCATCTAAACTGTGTAGTCAAACTCAAACCATATATTCAGATTTTTATGTACTTGTGGAAAAGAAATTAAACATTGTAAATGTCTTTGTTGAAATGTTTCAAACTGGATTATTATACACATTATTATTATACATACATACATTATTATAAAGTTCCGCACAAAATTCATAATTTTGTTATTTAACGTTTCTTGGGAAAATCCTGCTACAAGCCAATTGTATTTTTTAAGAAGACACTTCCTAACTTAATTTTGTTTAACAGATGATGATGATAATGACAACGCCATTTTACCCTCTTATTTTAATAGACCTTACCAGTTAAATGGTGATATAAAACAATTAGTAATCCACATAACAATTTAATTCGGAAAAATACACGCTACGTTCATTCGTTCTTGATGAAAATCAAAACATTATGAAAAAAATTACCTAACAGAAGTTTTCAAATTGTCCACCATTAACCAGTTGGTATTGACCAGCACGTGTGTAAACACTTTGTATTGGACGCAATAATTTCCGGACTGATTCTTTCCATTTTTGAACGAATCGTCTAAATTAATATCGGTTTCGCGATTTCAGTCAAGTCAGGTGATCGCGCAAACGGGCTTTGCCACCCTAACCTTGTTTATCAGGGAACATATCGTCAAGAAACTGATCGACTTGTACAACAAAACGGAGAGGACCTTCATCTTGTTGGACCTCAATCTTCATTGTTTGGAAATAGAATTGCTATAGCTGTAATTAATTCAAAACGCAGAAAATCTAAATAGATGCAGTACGTTATTTTCATTAATAATAAATTCTGAATGTTTTACTTTGATATGTATATTTCTCAAAAAAATTGATATATGGGTTACTAATTTGTTTATATCTCTATTTAACTGGTGAGAAGGTCCATCAAAATAAGGGGGGAAATGTGGTTACCACATAAAAAGGTTAATGGAGGTGTCATTGAGCAGCCACAAAAGCTGACAGAAAGAAAATTACGTTAGGAAGAGTCTTTAAGAAAGAAATTGACGTGTTTCAAGGTTTTCCCAAAAATTAATTAAATATCAAAATTATTAATTCTGTGCGGAACCTTATTACCAAGCTGCAATACTGTTTGAGGCTTTCGCGATTTCTTAAATTGTTAAGAATAAGATATACGACAAGGCAAGATCGATAGAAGAAACGTACGATAGGTCTCCTAAATATAACATCAAAATAATCCTAGAGGTTTTTTTTTGCTAAACTTGGGAAAGAAGACATATACAAACCCACCATTGGAGCTCACAGCTTTGCGGTAGGAAAATATATGATCATTAGCACAACGCATTTCCCACATAAGGAAGATCATAACGAAACATGGATATCACCTGACTTTGTAACACGAAATCAGATCGATCATGTCCTAATAGATACAAAGCACAGTAAAAATATACAAGATATAAGAAGCCACCGAGGAGCAGACAGTGGCTCTGACCACTTCCTAATTAACGTACAACTAAGAGCTAGAATAACGGCCATACAAAAGAAGAAAAGTACAGAGACAGAAAGGAAAAAGTACAACACCGAAGCCCTGCAAGACGAAAACAGCAGAAAATACAATATTAGATGATGTTATCTGCAGAAATCAATATGAGAGAAGAAGAAATAGAAAACGAAAATATCATAGAAGGTAAATGGCAGAAAATAAAAAATGCTATCTTTACATGCCGCAGAGAATAGCATAGGTACGGTACAATAGAAGGAAAGAAATAAATGGTACGATGAAGAATGAAAAAAGGCCCTGAAAGCAAGAAATGAATCTAGGAAAATATACTGCTACGAAGAATCAGAGCAAGCGTGGATGAATTTACAAATATGAGAAGAATTGCAAAGAACATGTGCAAGAGAAAGAAAAGAAAACATGAAATAGAAAACCTAAACCAAATAGAACGGCATTGCAAGTGAGGAAATACTATACAAGAATAAGTGAACCAAAAACTGGTTACCAACTAAGAACAATCTACTGCAAAAATAAATAGAACCAACTATTGGGAGATAAGAATGAGATTCTAGAAAGGTGGACGGAATTCTATTGCGAATTACTAAATCCGTATAATAACGATAGGACAGACGTAGAAGAAGAAAATGCACACTTTCAACAACTGCAAAGAGAAATAGAACCACCAACTATAGAAGAAATTTTAGAAAGGCACCCGGGGTAGACGAGATTACCGCAGAGTTACACAAAAACGCCAGTGAGGAATTAATAACACCTCTCCAGGAACTTGTAACAGAAATATGGAAAGAAGAGAATATGCAGACAGAATGGTCAATGGCAGTCATATGCCCTATATGGAAAAACAAAGGCGACAAACTCCAGTGTGAAAACTACAGAGGAATATCCCTTTTAAACATAACATACAAACTCCCGACCTCTATAATCGCAACAAAACTACAACCATACATCGAACGACTTCTAGGAGAACACCCAGGCGGTTTTCGTCGAAATAGGTCAATGACAGACCAAATTTTCACCCTAAGAGAAATTCTATCCAAATGATAGATATACATCAATTTGTACATAGGTTATAAACAGGCTTACGATAGTATAAACAGAGAGGTATTAAAAATCATGGCCAGTTATCACATACCCGAGAAATTAGCAAAGTTAACCAAGATGACTTTAAAAACAACAAAAAGCAAAATAAGAATACAGGAAGAGAATAAGCAATCCTTTAACATTACGGTAGGTCTAAGACAAGGTGAACCACTGTCAGCCATGCTATTTAATACAGTATTAGAAAAAGCATTGGACAGCATCATATAAAATACGCAGGGAATAATATATAATAATGCAAAGCAACTATTCGCATATGCAGATGACATCGTTCTACTCGGAAGGGCTAGAGAAACAATAAAAAATATATTAGAAGAACTAGAAATGGCAGGAAAACCACTAGGCCTAAAAATCAACGAAGGAAAGGCGAAATACATGATCAACACAAGAACTCCAGGAACACAAGAAAACCAAGTAGAAATGCAAAATCACAGGTTAGAAAGAACAAACAAATTCAAATATTTAAGAAGTACAATAACGGACAAGATTGAAATAATAATAAAAGCTAGAATAACAGCAGGAAACAAATTATTTCGCACTACAAGGCATATTAAAATCAAAAAACATTTCGCGGAACCTAAAAAAGAAAATATACACAACCATAGTTCTCCCAGTAATAACCTACGTCAGTGAAACCTGGATACTGACAGTCAACGACCAAAAAAAACTCAACATATGGGAACGTAAAATACTACGTAAGATCTACAGCCCCCTAAACAGCATGGGAGAATGGCGAATACGCACGAACACAGAAATATGAGGACTGTATTAAGATCCAGACGTTGTAGCATTCATCAAATGTCAACACTAAGATGACTAGGACAAATTACACGTATGGACCCAGATAGAACATTGGAGGGGAGACCGGAGGGTAGAAAAAAAAGAGAAAACATTTCAAATAAGAAGATGGAGAAGAGAAGCAAGTAACAGAACCAGACGGAAGTAAATTATAGTGGAAGCCAAGGTCCTATAAGGGCCGTAGCGCTCACAGGCACAAGATCCGACTTGTCCCTTTACTGGCTGTATGTCATAGCCACATGTGTTTTAAAGCACTTTGTGCCTAAACGGTGCTTGCTTACATTTTGTGTACCTTCGGACGGACGGGGATTTGTTCTTTATATATCTTGTTTGCCTTTACAAGCAATCTTAATCTGTGTAATTATACCATTTTACTACTTGTGAACCCATACAAACTAACGTTTTACAAGACAATATCTTGGCCTAGCACTTATCCTTGTCTTGACAAACAAGAAATATAAAGAAATTGTCTGGCAAACAAAACAAACTTGAAACAAATTCTTGTTCGCCCCATTGAAACATAATCCAGACAGGGCTCCAAAACATATCTGCCGAAACAATTCGGCCAAGTAATCGGCCAACCAGTCAAGCAACAGGTCGGTCCTTACTGATTATGCTGGATGTTGTCCCAATATGAGGACCCTGGGATCGTTTTTTGTAATTGGTTAATTTTGAGTTTTTTTTTATCAGAAAATGTTAATTTACATCGAGTTATTTCCCCAAAATCTATCAACTGTTACAGAGAGGAGATTCCTTTTACAATCTTTGCCAACTCTGTTACCTAGTTTACATCACTGTTAATTAAATGCGGAGTACGATTTTCATAATATATGTTCGTGTCCTCATTAGTAGTGACAATATCTAGTCATTTTTTTTAATCCAACAGTTTAGTTAGTAGTTGTATCATTCATTACGTAAATATTGATAAAGGCTATGAATACAAACTTGCAGAAATATACGTCAATGATGTAAAAAGCGGAACCTGCAATGGTTGTACAACCCCTATAGTATTACAAGAAAGTCCAGCTACAGCATGGGTTGACGGTCAAAATGGTTTAGGAGCTGTTGTTGGTAATTTCTGCATGGATCTGGCAATGCAGAAAGCCAAGAATGTTGGAATCGGCTGGGTATGTGCTAAAGGTACAAGAAATTGCTTTCTAAAAACATTTCCTTTAAATTAATTTCTAATGTTTTACGCTATATAACGTGTATTTTAGTTTGTTCCTGTCTGCAGGCTCCAATCATTATGGTATAGCCGGTATGTACTCATTACAGGCCATAAAACAAGGATTGTTAGGAATGAGCTTTACTAATACGTCTCCCCTTATGAGTCCTACCCGCAGTAAAGAGGTACGGATGATGATGATGATATACTTGAGGTAGCTAATCAACAAATCAGGTCGTAGATATTTATGATATAATTTGTTTAATACGTTACACAGAATTAACTGGTCAGGCTAAACTCCTGGTTAGCTAAACTTATTTCTAAAACTTTATAAAATGATGTAATAAATATTTACGCTTGCATTAGTTGAGTCGCTGTCCTAAATATTGTATTTACATTAACATATTCATTGATCAAGTACTTGATATCCTTTCAAGGCTGCTTTAGGCACAAACCCATTAAGTTTGGCAGCTCCTGCAGAAAATGGGGATAGTTTCGTTTTAGACATGGCGACAACTGCAGTAGCTCTAGGAAAGGTGCATGAATTCTTTAACTTAAAACTTCTTGTACTCAACATTCGATTTTAGATAGAAATGCAGAAGCGTAAGAACGAACCGGTACCAAAGGGCTGGGCTCAAGATACTCACGGTCACAGCACAACTGATGCTAATGTAGCTTACAGTTCTGCCTGCTTAATGCCTCTTGGCGGCGCGGAAATTCATTCCGGATATAAGGGTTTTGGCCTAGGATTACTAGTAGAAGTATTCTGTGGAATTTTATCAGGTACAGCTTGTATATAATATAAACTATGTGTAATAATACCTAATATTTAGGAGCACACTATGGACCGCACATTCGTAGATGGGGAGACCTCACAAAAACAGCAGACTTAGGGCAATGTTTTATTGCCATCGACCCAAAATGTTTTGCGCCAGGATTCGAAAATAGAATGAGTGCACTTCTCAACCATATACGTAATATGGAACCGGTACTGTAAACTCTAACAATATTAAAAAAACTTCAAGCAAACTACATGTTATTGCAGGCCGACCCTGA
>JABXWE010030714.1:0-28981 GCA_014611495.1 Limonius californicus
ATTACCAATTTCAGGTACAATCAACCTCCTATCATGAAAATAATATCCTTTTTAATATTCGTACATCATTACGAAGCCAAACATCTCATGTAGTCATAGTTATTTTGTAAGACTAACATAGTTTAAGTCATTATTTATTATACTAACATTAATATAGAGTAAATAACATAGCAATATATATATATACATTAAGATGTAATTAAGGCGTTTAGCTGTTAATAAAGAATGAAAAGGCTGTGCTTATGGTACTCTCTTTCTTGCTAGTCTCTTTCGTTCCAGTATTGGACATAGACCTCCTCCATTTTCTTCTACTCTTTTCGATCTCGGGCTCTTCCCATCCAGGCATGCTAGACTACGGTCTTTATGTCGTCTACCCACCGTAGTAGCGGTCTGCCTCTTTCCCGTTTTCTAGTCCAGGGTCTCCATTGTTGAATGATGTAATTCCATCGGTCGTTGTTGTCCACTGTAGTGGAAATGGTAATGGGCTTATTGTACGGTTATCTAGCAAATATCTAGACGTGGAAATAGTAGCAACAAGTAACAAATGTCTCTACATCTACGGGAAGATTCCGGATACAGGTTGTGTTTAATTAAGAAGGTTACTATAATTATGATAAGACTGTGGTTATAGTACATTTCACCCGGGAAGTGTCTGTGCTTCAACGGGACAACAGTGAATCTATGTTTCATTTTAATATACAATCAATAGGCTTTGGCTACAATTTGGTTCACCTTGGAAATGTACATATATCGACGAAAATTTTTTAATGTCAAGTAGGAGAGAACTTTTGGTTATAATATGGTTTACCTCGAAAATGTTTGTAGATCAACGGGAGGATACGGGAACTAGGTCATTTGTTAATAAATAATGCTGTGGTTATAGTACGATATTCCTATGAAATAGTTCTACACCGACATACAGCAAGATTTAGGTTATGTTTACCTGCGATAGTTAGGTTTAATAATGCACACAATTGAATGAACTGAGGTGACCAATTTTCTGTATACTCTCCATGAATTAAATAAGAAAATTTGTTTACGACATGGTTTGTACATTAATATATCAATTGAGAACCCTGAAATTAATTCATACTGTTGGATATTAAGTGGTTCAGCAGAATTAAAATTTACAGTTTCGTACTCTTTCCTGTGTTTTAAAATTTATGTACGCAGGTTTTTTAACTGCGAAAATACATTCAAATACTACAGACGAGAAGATAAAATATAATGTTCCATTCAATGTGGCGGACTTCATACACTGTCTAGAGAGGCTTTAAGCTCTCGAAACAAACGGAAAGGTTCCTCAAAAACGTCTAGCTCGTTGAAGGAGCAAGTTTTCTTTGAAGTTATGAAATTCGCCACTTGAAATCCCGCAGACCATCAGTGAGATCCGGGATTTAAGTTAAGCCTTGTGTGAACAATGAACGAAACAATGAAAGATACAGCCAAAGGGAATTGCGAAAATATATTCCAATTTTTCCCTCTTTTGTATCAGTATTCGTGTTTAACAGACCCCGATTGCTTTCAGAATTATTTTTTCTTCCACCTGTCTGATTCACTGACGCGAAACGTTTATCTTTTCAGAAAAATATTAGTTAATTAGTCTTTTTTTAATTTAGAATTAGAAGAACGTAATTTGTAAATTGAAGCGCCTGTTCTATTCGTTTTCGTTGGCGGTTTTTAGGGTTATTCTCCAGGGATGTGGACACACCATTGGCGTCCCTTTTACACAAATTTGCCATTCATTACCAGACCGGGTTCAACTTTAAAGCTATCAGAACTTTACGACTCAGTTTGGTTGTCATTGCCGTTGTAGAAAGAGCATGGCCATTATTTTCTCGTTTAATTATGCCGCGGGAATTGAATATTTCAGTATGAATCCGTGCGATATTGCTGGCCGTGTTTGCTTTTAAGGTTTAATTGCACTCTGATTGCCGGCGAGCTTAATCGATAGCAAATTAACTGTAAATTCCGTTCGTGTAATTCGTAATTAATAATCCCTCGTGCACCGCTATAATCCATTATAATCTGTGCTCAGCCGCAAATATATTCGGATTTGTGTTACCTGCCATATTTTAGAGCACTTTAGAATAATCACACATTCAGCTTGATGTCATTTACTGATAACTGTCAATTTTATATTGGGTTTCAGCTAAATATTTGTTGTATAAATAGGCAATTCGTAGAATCGATATCAATATATCAATCGCCCACCAGTAAAGCGGGGCAATAGTTAATAGCAAATATTTAATGTTTTATCTATTTTTGTTAATGTTCCTAATTAAATATGTAGATTAACTAAAAAAATTTGGCTCTGAGTTGGCTGTCGCAGGTTCGATCCCTAGATTATCCCTAACTTTAACTCGAGCCACATAAAACGCATTAACTCATTAGAACCCATCCGAGAAACTCATTAAATAGCGGTAGAAACATGTGTACATACGCCTACAAAAATTATTCCGCCCTTACTACACAGTAACTTTCGCAACTGTCTCGAATATTGATGAATTTTTCATGCTGCAAGCTATGCAACGCGGAAAAATAAGTAAACACTGTAGTTTAATTTAGTGATTGATGTAATCAAAATAAATAACAGTTCGATAGAATCTTAATGTTGCCCAAATCAAGCGGTAATTAAATTGGGCTACTTGGTGGCTGGTGGTCTGCCTTCCGGCGAAGTAAACAGTAATTATTTTGCGGACACATTAATTTGTTTCTTGGGCTAGCTGTCAGACGAGCTTTATTGTTGCATTATACTATATTAGGCTTATGAGATCGTAACTGCAACCGTTTAATAAGTTCTTAATGTTGTATATATATTAAGCACGTGTGTGAGTTGGTTAAAATTGTTATCCTTCCTCGTATTATGTTGTTCTTAAAAGGTGTGAAACGTTTATGAGATGATCATTAAAATATTTACTGTATTAGTCGTGTAAAATGAAATGGTTTTTAATACTAGTACAAAAAACGGGGTATTGTCATGTGACAGGCATCAAGCAAAGTATTGTTATAATTGTTGCTACTCAGAAGTTTTTTATTTAGCCCTTATTTAATAATCTTAACTAGACTATGTCCTCCTAATAATTTGTCTCTAATAATGATTTCGCAGTGTTATATGGAGCACTCTATGATTGTTTTGTTCCACATCACTCACGTGTTGCTCAGCTTGTTTTTGCACTGTTTATTTAAACTTGTTTGAACGATATCAGTCTGCTTAACCACCGCTCTAGTTGATTGTTGTCAAGAGCTAGTAAAATCTCAAGGTTTTGATGCTGGTAGAGGCTTTCTTCACGATTCCTCGTAAATCACTAAATTTCTTCAGCAACTGGAGCAATCTTTACAGCCTTCTGGATGTCATCATTTCGGATATACCACGAAGCATTGGCAATACCTTGTACTGTTTTCTTTTGAAAACTTTGTGTTGTTGATAAATTTTTTCCCATTGGGGATGCCCTTTTGCCGCATGGACCGCGGTTTATTGTGTCCCCAGAATTTACTCTCGGCTTTACATTGCGAGCCCTGGTTCGCTGAAGAATGCCAGGGATGTCCTTAATTCAAGCCTTTGATCATACCGAGTTCTAGTTCTGGTTCCCCGAAGCATCATCTGCGCGCCGTTAGGTTTTCGCAATAACCTAACAAGTGAAGGGATGTCTCGTCTTCTTCTTCACAAACTCTCCATGTTGAGTTGTCTGCTTGCTTTATTAAGAATAGGCGACTGTCCGGTAAGGATGCCTGCCAGCTGTCTTATTTTCTCCCCTCCTAAATTTAGGAGTTGTCGCTTTCCTGGATTAACCCCTAATCAGAATCCCTGTGTTTCAACCCAGGGTGGTCGTCTCAGGAATTATGATAAGTTTTTCTTAGCCTTTTTCTAGTTTGCTATTCCGCAGGTTGGTACTGGGCCCAGGGACTGTGTTTCGCTTCCAGCTTTCGCTAGTTCGTCTGTTTGTTCATTGCCGTATTCTTCTTGGTGTCCTGGTACCCATACGAAACATACTTTGTCATTTTGTCCCAGTTCTACCAAGTTGTTATGGCACCCTAGCTTAGATTTGAATACATTTGCTGACAGGGCTTTGAGCACCGCCTGGTTGTCCGACATGATATAGATTCACCTGTTAGTGTAGGGCCCGTGCATCATGTTTTGAGCAACAGAGCTAGGGTGAGTGCTAGAGTTTCTGCCTGAAACAGTGTGACATAGTTTCCAGTTTTATGCTTATACCATTGCCCCTTGCAGCTTGAAATATGCCAATTGCCAAGTTTTTGAGCCATCTGTGTACCAGACGTGTCCATTGACACTTACTCGCGACTCATCTTTGCTTCAGTCGTCCCGCTATGGTATAACTACTTTAAGCGGTTTTCTGAAGTTAAAGATTGGTGTTATTGTGTCCGACTGCATCTAAGGATGTATAGTTTCAAGGGGAGCCCGTGTTCCTCCCATATCCATTCGTTCTAATCCGATATGCACCCAGTTTTGCTCAGCCTTCACACTTAGATGAAATGGTGACAGGTCCAGAAGGACTTCTAATGCGGCAGTTGGAGTTGTGGACATTGCTCCTGTGATGCCCAGGTAGACCAGCCGTTGCACCTTACTTAGCCTCCTTTTATTCCTGTAATTTCAGTTTTGTGCCACTAGACTAGTGATGCGTAGGTGTAGGAACAACCACTATCGTGTACATCCAGTATACCAATTTGGGTTCCAGCCTATACGTCCTTCCAAACATTCGCCCACCGGTAAAAAATGATCTGGTGCCCTTGTTGGCTGTTCTTGTTTGATTAAGGTTGTTCAGATCCCTTTTTCGTGTAAATGTTAGCAAAGCTCTTTTTCCGGGTTAACCACGAGGCTCCCTTTTTTTGCACCATTTCTCAAACGATTTTCAGTGTTACCTGCATCATTTTGAATACTGTGCCTTGAAATTTCCCACTGATGAGAATGGTTCTGTCATCAGCCTATCCCTGTGCATAGCTAGATATATTTTCTTTCGGTTCCTGCATCGTTGATATATTTCTTTTAATGGTGCATCCCCAAAGGTGCCTTCCATACGTCCATACCGGTTTTAGTGCTTCTTTATATAACAACAACTTGTTATGTATTGATAGCGCAGAATATCTTCCAGTTTTAACAATATATCTTTCTAACTTCAGGTTGCGTTCCTCTCTTTTTCTTTAGATCTGCTCTTTTCACCTCGGTTTTGCGTCTACTTTTATATCTAGATATGTTGTACTATTTTCGTAGGGATCGTACTCAGGTTAATCACCCTAGTCAGATGGTTGACTTTCCTGTTGGTGTAGTTAACATGTGTTGATTTGTATTCATGATGATGATGATGATGATGATTAAGATTGATTCGTCACTATTTGGACCAGTTATTGACTTTATTTTGGGCAACCTGTAATTTGGTTGTTGCTACTTCAATGCCGTCAACTACCGCTGTGATGGCAGTACCTTTGGCAAAAGTTACGATGGAAGTGTATGTCATTAGTATAAAGAAGATCAGGGCCTGGAACGGTTCCTTGTGGAACACCAACTGATATGTCTCTTATTTATGAATAACTGTCTTCGTGTTTTACTCTGAAGCGTCTGCTTGAAATCTATGATTTCAGTAGTTGGCTGTGGTGTTTAGGCAAGCTTCTAGCTATGTTACATTTCAGAGGTTCGTACCAGACTTTTTGAACGCTTGCGCAACATTCAGGGATACAATGATTTTATTGTCTCCTGGCGTTCTTTCGATTATGTTTCTGATTCCATGAAGATGGTCAATCGTTGAGTTCTGAACCCAAAATGATCATTTGGAATCGGTTTTTTCTTCGATGATCGTTTTGAGTCGCTTCAGAAGTAGTTTCTCAAATAATTTCAATATCGTTGGTAGTAACGAGATTGGATGGTAAGATGTTTCCTTGTTTGGTGATTTGCCAGGTTTTGGAATCATTATCACCTCTCCTACTTTCCACTGAATAGGCACGTGTCCTAGCGGAAACGCTGCATTGATCAGGTACGTTAGTTTAACAATTGCTTTGGGAGCTCTTTCAAGAATGATCAGTGAGAAAATCGAGTTTCGGTGTTTTTTTAGTACTGTCTTAATGTCTTTTGGTTATCACCTACAAAAGTTCTGTCCGCAAAACCAACTAATTGGGGTTTCATCATCATTGTTAGTTACTGTTATATTTTCTTCGGTAGTTTGTTGGTGGTACATCTGGAAAGTGTTTATGCTCCGCTACTGATTATGCTTTTTGTCCATTATCTCTGATCGAAGTGCCATCAACTTTTTGAATAGGTGGTGCTTGTATTATTGGCCTCTTTGAGTTTCTTGTAGCTCTCCATAAAGAGTAGTCGGTGTCTTTGTCATTGCACTAAGTGTGTCATTTATGATTTCCTGGATTTATCTCTTAAGCGAATTGTAAGCGCTTTTTAGCATCTGGTGCAGCGTGTACTAGTGGTTAAAGCAATGGGCTCTGCTGCGGAAGGTCGAGAGTTAAAATCTTCTACCCGATGCCTGGCGGGAGGTCTATCCAGTCGCTTTAAATAATTGGGTACCTGCGTTCGAATGCGTACCTACGGAACCTATGGTACCCAAGGGAAAAGAAAAAAATATATACGGCAGCCCTGACCTTCCGCCTTGCAGGCCAAACTCCTTCATGGGGTATAGAACCTCACCACTATTATTATCGTCTGGTCCTCTGGTTTGCTGCCACTGTTTTCTGGCTTTTCTTTTCTCAGCAATCATGTCTTTTCGATCAGTTTATAGCGATTTTCACTTACTTTAATGTGGGGGCGTTATTTCATGATGCTTGGTGCTATTCAAAAACGACTGGTTTATCCCCATGTCAAGTTGCTCTGTTGTCTTCAATGGTATGTTTAGTTTGATTTTTTGAAGTTCTCCAAAACCATCCCAATCTGTCTTTTTGTTGGTCCGTGATGGCACTGTTTAACGATAATTGTTTTGATTATCCTCACGATATTGTTGTCCTTCTCTCTATTTCCGATATAATAGGTCCTGCGGGTCCCTTCCAGTACCCAGAACATTTCTCCAATGATTTCTATTTATCCATTCTCTTTGTTGTGTATTTCCTTTTGCTATTGCTCTGTAATCCTTGAAGCCAGTTCTTTCTTGGTCTTCCTCTTTCTGTTTTCGGGGGCAGTCCATTCTATTGCCATTTTTGGTATTCGCCCCTTTTCTTCTACAATGTCACTGTTGATACCCATCCTTTCCTTTATATTCACATTTCTCACTCTTTCAATTCTTGATATTCCATCAACTCTTCTCAGATAGTCCATTTCTAACACTCTCAGCTTACTTTGTTTAATTCTGTCAGTTGCCATACCTCTGCTACAGTTCTACACCATAGTGTTGTATATTTGGATTTTTGTTAAATATTATATCTTTGTCCCAGAGTATACTATTAATTGCACCAATTACTTTTGAATTTTTTTTAATACTTTTATTTATTTCGCCTTCATTCATCCTGTCTTCACTTATCCTCGCTCCTAAATGAGTGTACTCCTCGCCTCTTTCCATTACCTCTCCCGTGTCCAATTCTAATCCTCTTGTGTGTGCAGTACCTAGCGGCAAATATTTTGTCCCGTCAATGTTTAGTGTTAAACCCCATTTTCCGTATTCTTCCCGTATATCCCGATATTGTTGTAATATTTATTATTATACAATATTTAATATATTTATATTTCAATACGTAAGTTACAGTATAACGGTGTAACTGTTTGAAGGTTTTCTAACCAGAAGAGACGGTCGTTTGCATGCCTTTATCAACTTGAAGGAAATCCTCACAAAAGGTTCGATGGCGTCTGCTTTGAAGATATCAACAATGTTTTCTAATTCCTTTTCCTTTCTCAAAACAAGATAGTAAAATGGAATTGTTGAATTTGTTTAGTTCATCTTAAAACAATTACAGTGTTCATGTACTGTGCAAGTGTAATTAATTATGCGCTTTGTTTACCGGCCAATGCACAAAACACTATGTTTAACGCCTTGTGACGTTCAAAGTGCAAATACAATGCAGCTTATGTGTGCTTCAGGTGTAATAAATCAGCTAACGTTAAAGTTTGTCCTTTCTCTATTGCGGGATTTGCAGCAGAGCGGAGATAAAGCACATTGCACGTAGCTTATAATGGTAGTTGACGGTAGAGGCATATTTTATCGAAGTGTCAAAGTAGCAGTAAATATTTCGCCTACGTCATAATAAAGGTGCATGCAATACAAACATGTGCTGCAGTTGCAAAGATTTCGAATTTTAGTAAGTACTATTTGAAAAGTTTAAATGCGTAGATGTGGCTTGCAAAGTTTCAGTTTCGTATTTATGGTTTCGTTTAAGTTTTATGTTGTTACAGAAGCGCACGGATGAGTTTTTGAGTGTAAAACGCATATATCAACGTATAACGAGCGGCGGTCAAAGAGTAACATATATGTCCATAATCTGAGTTGATGAATAATTCGTTGTGATACTATAGAAAATATCTGATAATGGTCTTGTCTTGATGATCAAGGTTACATCACCCTCTTTAGCCTAACAAGGTAATAAGTAGGTGGGAAAACATCAGTTGAATACTGTGCTTGTGTAAACAAGACCACAACGTACTGATGGCAGAAATCTGCTGAAGATATTGATTATTGGGTTGTATTTTGGTATCCTCCTATGTGTATGTATTGCTAACCTAAATATAATTTGGTTGATCAAATTTGCACATGGTTTTGTCTGAACAAGACTGTAACACTGACTTACTATAGAAATCTACTATTAAATTATTGATAATTGGATGTTATCTTGGTAACCTTACCATGGGTGTGTATTGCAAATCTAAATATAATTTGATTGATCAAATTTACATATACTCTTGCATGAACAAGACTGTAAAATGAACTTATTGTACAAATGTAGTCGAGATATTAGCAATTGGGTGGTATCTAAGTAACCTTACCATGGACAAGTATTGCTAATCTAAATATAATTTCATTATTCAAATTTACACATGGTCTTGTCTGAACAAGACTGTAAAATTGATTTATTATAGAAATATACTCATGATATTGACAATTGGGTGGTATCTAAGTAACCTTACCATGGACAAGTATTGCTAACCTAAATATAATTTCATTATTCAAATTTACACATGGTCTTGTCTGAGCAAGACTGTAAAATTGACTTATTGTAGAAATATACTCATGATATTGACAATTGGGTGGTATCTGAGTAACCTCACCATGGGCAAGTATTGCTAACCTAAATATAATTTGATTGATCAAATTTATACATGGTATTGTCTGAACAATACTGTAAAATTGACTTATCATGGAAATATACTTATGATATTGACAATTGGGCGGTATCTGAGTAACCTTACCATGGGTAAGTATTGCTAACCTAAATATAATTTGATTGATCAAATTTACACATGGTATTGTTTGAACAAGACTGTAAACTTGGCTTATCATGGAAATATACTCATGATATTGACAATTGGGTGTGATCTTGGTAACCTTACCATGGTTATGTATTGCTAACCTAAATATAATTTGATTGACCAAATTTACGCGCATGGTCTTGTCTGAACAAGACTGTAAAATTGACTTATTATAGAAACATACTCATGATATTGGCAATTGGGTGGTATCTGAGTAACCTTACCATCGGCAAGTATTGCTAACCTAAATATAATTTGTTTGATCAAATTCACACATGGTCTTGTCTGAATAGGACTGTAAAATTGACTTATTTGAGAAATATACTCATGATATAGACAATTGGGTGGTACCTTGGTAAACTTACCATGACTATGTATTGCTAACCTAAATATAATTTGATTGATCAAATTTACACATGTTCTTGTCTGAACAGGACTGTAAAATATACTTATTATAAAAATCTATTCGTTGTATCTGGGTAATCTTACCATGATCATATGTTGCTAACCTAAATAAAGTCTCGCTTGATCAAACTTCCACATGGCCTTAACAGTTCAGTAGCATCTTAAGAATTGACATAATTTGATAAAGACTACAAGAATTGAGAATTGTTATTATTTTTGGAAGGCGACGGTTCAAATTCTAACCAGTTACTTGGGAACGGGCTGGATGATCGCCCAAGAATTGGTAATTTGCGTGGATACAATTAAAATGAGGGTCTTATGGTCTGAAGAAGATTTACCATACAAACTTAGGGATTGGGTCTTGTATTGATATCTTAGGCCGGCAGTTTAAATCTTTACTAGTTAATTGTTAATTGGGCTTGTTGTAAAAGTTGGTAATTAACTTCTGGTTACAATTAAGGTAAGAGTCTTATGTTCTGAAGAATTATCTTACTGTCTAGATAAGATTGTAAGAAATTCAATAAGAGTTTTTTTTCATATAACACCATTTATCCTTTTATTGGTAAGCTAAGAAATAATACGGTATACGTAGTTTAATATTGGCAGTTCAATAAAGATTTGGGAATGCTCCTATCTTTGTAAGTTAGACAAGAGTTGATGAGAAGGGAACCTTAATATCTTAAATATTTATTGGGTATTGGCTCCCTTTTTTAAGCAATATTATGAATTGTACTTCATTATAACTTAGATAGGATTTTATTAGACCATTGAGAATTATTATCTTGAATTGATTACTGGGACAAACTCGTGAAGACATTTTAACGAAACATCCTGGAAGTGTAGAACAATTTTGGGCCTACCTTTGTGTTCAATGACAAATTGAGAATGTATTTGGCGTAGCAATCTATACCAGACTTTAGACTTGTCGTTTGACAAAATAAAAATTGGGTTTGGATTTGGTAAATAAACTCCGAACATGGTAATTTATTCATGGTGGTATGTGGTATCTCGCCAAACATTTTCTACAATGTTTCGTAAATCCTGTAAAGATGTATGTATGGATGCGAGCTGTGCAACTTGTACGATAATTGGGCTTTGACAATAAGATTAACTATAGATGCTAGCTTTGCAGCCTGTAGGAAAATTGGGCACTGACAATAAGATTTAACTGTGGATGCTAACTTTGCAACCTGCACGAAAATTGGGCATTGACAAGAAGATTTAACTGTGGATGCTAGCTTTGCAACCTGTACGAAAATTGGGCTTTGACAATAAGATTTAACTGTGGATGCTAGCTTTGCAAATTGTACGAAAATTGGGCATTGACAATAAGATTTAACTGTGGACGCAAGCTTTGAAACCTGTACGAAAATTGAGCTTTGCCAGTAAGATTAACTGTGGATTCTAGCTCTGCAACCTGAACGAAAATTGGAATTTTACAATAAGATATAACTATGGATGCGAGCTTTGCAACCTGTACGAGAATTTGGCTTTGACAATAAGATTTAACTGTGGATACGAGCTTGACAACCTGGAAAAATTGGGCTTTGACAATAAGATTTAACTATGGATGCGAACTTTGCAACCTGTACGAAAATTGAGTTTTGACAATAAGATTTAATTATGGATGCGAGCTTTGCAACCTGTACGAAAATTGGATTTTGACAATAAAATTTAACCTTTAGGTGGTTTGTTGCGCACAGGAAAATCGCGGTTGCTTCAACAAATATTATTTTTAGAATAAGATAAACAAAATTTAACCGTAGCCGAGTTTTGATAAGTTCACACATATTTATATATTGGCCATTGAAACATATTTTTTATAAGTATTGGGGATACATTCTTTTTACAATTTATACAAATCTTCGTTAGACACTTCCGACATAAATTCAAGGATGATCCTTGTGTTATCAAGAAGGATTTAAGTCCTTAAGTCCTATTAAAAATGTATTGCTGCAACCCGCCACGCACAATTCCGTAATCCGGCTGCGGCAACTATAAAGTCTAAACGCCAAACTGGCTATTGTCTGCTTTTGACAATCTAATAAAGATTTTAATTGAAAAAATAGCAGATAATGTAAATAGTTTTATCTTAAGGTTTTCCACAAGGTTTGAGGTATTTTTAATGGTATATTTCTAAATTTTGAATGTATATAATCCGAGGTAAAGCTGCTTGTAACTGAAAAACCGTTTACTTTAATTTTTACTAATTTTAACGTTACACGTACTTGTACGAACTGAAAAATTAATAACTCGTTTTAACAGTAATACCACGTAATGTCTGGGTATATATTTGCATTCCTTGTAATTCCTCCAAACGAGCTTCTAATAATCATACCAACACATATGCCGTGTTTTTAAGATCTAAATACATCTCTATATAATTGCGAAAAACACGTGCTCATTACTAAGTAATAAGTACTTGCATAGATGAAAATATTTGCATAGAAAACAGTTGTAAACTTAACTTTTTGATAATAATCTGTAAATGAACATTAAAAACGTCGATCTATGTATGTAAATTATATTAACTAATATTTATAAGTTACGTAATAACGTTTACTTTGTAATGCTTATTGAAAGGCAGTACGTGTGACAGGAAAACAACTTTTTATTTGCTGTAATTAATAGATATCTGAAACTAATAAATTAGCTTGCAATTAAGACTTGCGGTTTCCACATGTAAGTATTTAATATTTTATTCACTTCTATATGTTCCATCTTCAATGTTTACAACTTAATATTAGCAAAACTAGAGTTTTAATATGCAGATGGTATAATGCGATAACTAATCTACCATTTTAATATTGTATTGACCATTTGTTACAGTGGAGAGATCATTATTCATAGAGTGATGCTATAGTGTGTCATTGATTCAGCCAAGCTTGTAATAGTCGGCAGTTTAAAAGACGGAACATTATTATGTTTTATTACTTTTCAAATGACAATATGAATTTTGGCCATTAACTTTTTTATGGGTTGTTCTTTATGGGTGGATTTGCAGATAAAACAATTACGAAATAATGTATTTCTCATATTTGTCCATTTACACTAATGTAGAAATGGGTCGTTAGGAAATACAAAAACGTCCATTAAACTTAATGTACCTCTATAAAAAAAAATTAGTGACAAATATCTATGTAATGTGTTTTGTCGATATTCATTTAATTTGAACAATTCGATTCTATTACAAATAATTTAAGGTTTAGTTCATGAGAAACATCCCAGTATTTTTGAGAAATATCCAGAACAATAATTCTCCATTTAATAACTTCTTTGATGTTCTCATACTTTAAAAGATCTAAATGAAAAGAGTATTACTTTTCTTTGTAACTGAAGAGAATTCAACTATCTCATACTGAAAGTTTAATATTTCCTTTTGTTTTGACCCGGAATTCGGCTAAAGAACTGAAGATCAAAGCTTTGCATTTGTTTAATTTTATTGTTCAGACACTCTCGACTTTTACAGTCGCAGATGGAATGAAAGATGGGGTGGATAAGCTTTTATAGCTTTGGCCAAATAAGTTGAGTCCTAAAATAATTTCTTCTGCAATGGGCTAATAAAACTTTAGTGTGATTCAACGAAACTTCAGAGAACTGTAGCATACATTGCTTGATGTACACAGGGCTTCCCAGGTTTACTGAATCATAGACAAAATGCTTAGGAAATTCTATTTTCGAGATTTAATACTTCCAGAATACTTTGGATAACAATACAAATTGTATTATTGGCTACTGTAAGTGTGGTTTACTAACACTTAAATTGCTCTAACCGTTTATATAGTTCTTCATATGTATTATATTAAATATGTTTTTAATACCGAGGTGCGAAAGCTTCCGTGTCAGTACACATTCAGATATGTTATGAAAATTTTGTTGAATTGAAGATTTAAAGTAGATAATGGGTTTAGTTTCCGGAATATTACGTTTAACGGACACATTGAGCAAATATTTGCAGCCTAAAAGGTTCGATTGTATATGAATAAATAATTAATTAATCTACTTATACTTTTATATGCAGTACCTGAAAACTTTGACATCTACTCTTGAAATCAAAGGATATGTGAAATTTCTGCTTAGTTTTAAAGTTATACTGAAGGACATTAATAGGATCTAATCTGCGTCCTAAAACTATCTCAATCACACAACTACTACAACAACAACAACAAGAATACTATCTAATAATAATAATAATAATGTAGGGTACATTCTTAACTATTATACGTTGACGGCATAAAACTCGGAAACATAATTTCATGTGCATTCTATCTACAGTTCAGGTAACCATGTACAGGGTAAGTCAAAGAAGTACCCCAAAATTTTATATTTAACGGTAAAAAATGTAACCGGTGCAATCAGTATGCAGAATTTTGTTTCTTTCCCTCTGATGTTAATAAATTAACTTTACTTTACTAGGTAGAGCAGTGTTGACATCCTATGATTAGAAAGAAAGAAGGCTAGAGAAGAAAAGGGTAACAATATATCTAAGTGTTAAACCTAAAAACATCGGACGCGCGAAATAACAATAACAAAGGAACACTTTTCTTAATTGTTAAAGGAGAGATAGGTAAAAACGGACGAAATACATCCACAAATGGATGTAGTAAACAAATGACGATATTTTTAAGACGGTCTATAGCCAAGACGATAAGAATTCCACGAAATTTTGCTACCGCGCAATAGTCCCTGAGATGGTAAACGAACTCTACCGAAAACTGTTGAATTTGAATCCTACGCATACGATATTTGTAGTATTTGTAATTTAGATGTAAGATGGCGTTGTGAAGCTATAGTATTTAGCTCCATCTTTCGGTCATGCCAAAAACTAATGTTTTGGTGATGTAATAGAATATGGCAACAAACTTATATACAATACTGTTTTATTTTAACATGACTTGTTTCCATTTCCAATTTATTGAGTTGATTTTAAACTTCATTTATATACTCTTAGCTTACAAAACTTGGAATACTCTGTACACGATGAGCCAATGAAGTATCTCTTGTTAACTGTTTAGTTTAATATTCGCAAATTCCAAGAAAATATAAACAATCAAAGAAGTGTGTAGTAGCCTTGTTTGTTTCCTAAAACGTTAATAAATTGTCTTTGATTATTCTATCTAAACATTTCCAATTTAAGTCCTACATATAGGATATTTATAATTGAAACGTAAGATGGCGTTAGAAGCCACAGTAGTTAGCGCCATCTTCTGTTGTCAACAGATAACGTGCGGGACTATCGTAGAATATGAAACCGAACTTATTTACAATAGAAAGAGGAATCTACCGAGCTGATATTTTTGACTTCATGTGTATAGCTCAGACAACCTGCAATACCCTATATAGGAGATCCAATGCAGTATTCTTTGTGTATTATTTTATTTAAAGTGAATAAAACTTGGCAAATGTAACTGTTTGAAGCAATATGGAGTACGTATTCACATTTCCTGTTAGAAATCTTTCTCTAACCAGGCAACACTAAACTACCAACCATATCTCTGGCGGTTTCAGCAGGATGGAGTGCCTCCACACTACGGTGCAAATAATTATAATTCTTTACACAAAATCGTTGAGATATATCACTATACTTAAACTTGAGTTTTTGTTCAAGTTACTTGTAAGAAAAAGTTTTCAAAACCAGTTCCAGTAATTCAGAAAATCTCAATCTTTGAATTAGAATAAACCAACCAAATAAATGGACAAGAGAAGCCGTAGATGATGCTAAAGGATATTGCACATCAACAAAACTACCAATTTTCATAGTTAATTTGAGAATCTAGCCAAGTTATATATTTTATGTTTTCTTCTTCGACCATATATATTTTATTCCTTGGCTATTATAGTTCAGAATTAAGCCCGTAAAAATTGTCAATGGAATCTCCAGCAAACAATTTTTGCTGTTTGGTGGGAATTACCAACCATATGTCTGGTGGTTTCAGCAGGATGGAGTGCCTCCACACAATGGCGCAAATATTTATAATTATTTACATAAAATCTTTGACAGATGTTACTAGACTTAAACTCGTTGGAGTTTTTCGTTTTAGTTAGACCGCGTGGTCGTGGAATATATTGGTGCTGACGTTTCGTTAACCGTAGCATTATTTAAGTGCAATGATATGAATATTTATCGTCCTTCAATGCTTGAAAAATAAGTACAAGTTATAAGTTAAAGAAGATTACGACTTGTATTGAAATTCATACTATGTAATTTCTGATTATTACATTATACCTAAAACGAACAAGGATAACTACTTTCAACGGTTTTATTACTAAGAGCTAACGCTGCGTCAAGAATCCCACCTCATTCTATATCGTCAATTCTGCTAATGAATTTTAAATTGATGATACATTCATTTAACAGACAAAAACAGCACTTAACCGCTGTCCAAAACAAAAATTTCAATTAATTAAATCTGTTTGTGCGACTAATAGATTCAATTAATCAAGTTCGTGCGCTCCTGTTTCGCACAATCGCTAGTAATCACCTCCATCTGATACATTGTTTATGAGAGCATCTTTCAATGTCAGCGTCAAGCGTGCTATCTCTTAGAATCTAAAATTTATCGAGTTGGCTAAAAACTCAAGGTAGCGGAAGGGCTCCATCACGTCGTTGCTGTAAAATTGCGGCAGATCTAGTGAACCGTTTCAGAGTAATTATCCAAACGTGGCGCACACGCCAAAACTAGGCTACAAATAGACCTAAACATGATTTTAATTTATGAAGGTTTAACAGTAGTTTTATACAGAGTTGCGCTTCTTGTTGGCTCTGGCTGGAGATATCAGAACCCGTGAGATATTGTACATGGAAGGGGTGGATTGCTGCGATGTCCAACGTACCGTATACGAAATACAAAATAAATAGCTGTGCGCTCCTGGACAGCCCATCCGAAGGATGTGACGTAATGAGTAATTGATATGTAGACCACTGATTGATGCCTTTGTTGTCACGCATTTTTGGTTCCGCTAAATGGAAACTGATAATTTATTTCACAGGTACAGCGGCGCCAAATACAGATCGCCGGAATAGATAACCATCCACCATCTATCAGTTGTAGAAACACCGCATACCAATTAGGCAAAAATTACAATCGATACATACATCTTATAAATAGAAGATGAAGCGTCTTCTATAAACAACAAATATTGATTTTGCTAAGTATTAGGCTTCATGGTGTGAATCTTCAACATTTCCTTACTAAAACTATTCGAGATACATTTCTAGATTTGAAAACCCTTTCTAATGAATAGTTAGTAGTATTCTAAATAAAAGCTCATTAGATTTTGAGGTCTTGAGTCTTTTTAAGCTAATAGGTTACCGTAAGTAAATTCGGCTTCGTATTCTACGACACACCCGGCACAATAAGTATGGATAAAACAGTATACGCTTTTATACTTTAAGTAGATACTTCCGAAACAAACTCCAACTAGGTGGTAGGAATTCATTCCATCTGGGATGTATAATATTCACATTTCCTAGGAAATGTTTCATGAGGAACCAAGTGTCATGAATTGGAGACCACTTTGTGATTTGTATTTTGGGTTGCCTATTTTTGTGTGAATCACCTTGTATATTAACATTATTAACCCAAATACGTCGTATATTCTTATTTAGGTTATTTACTTATAAGAATGCTACAATATCTTCTACACGAGAGTATGTATGCCATGAACTCCTTCAAGAAGAAGCCACAAAGAAAATGGACGTGGTGCAGTCCCGACGGCAACACAAGAAATGAACTTGATTTTATCATCACAAATCACCGAACAATAGTTCAGAATGTCACCGTTATGAACAAATGTTCGATAGGGAGTGACCACTAATTGAGGCTATCAGATTCAGTGGAAAACTTATGCTATGTGCTCTTCAAAAGCTATTTAACGCTTGCATTGCTAAAGGAATCACACCTATCCAATGGAACAATGCAATCATTATTCTTATTCATAAAAGAAAGGAGATATTGCCAATCTTGCCAACTACCGGCCTATAAGCCTCTTATCGCATATCTACAAATTACTCATGAGGATCATTACACAACGATTGACATCAAAGTTTGATTTGGATCAGCCAAGGGAACAGGCGGGTTTCAGAAGAAGCTACGGAACAAATGACCATTTGCTGGCCGTAAAGGTTCTTATTGAGTGGTCCATAGAGTACAATAAGCCGCTTATTTTTATTTTCATTGGATATCCAAAAGGCTTTTGATTCCATCAACCAGAAGGCCATGCTGCAGGCATTAGCAGAGTGTAGAATTGAGCATCGTTACACTTCGCTCATAAAGCATATATACAATAATGCAACATCATGTGTCAGGCTCTACCAAGATACAGACAAATTTCCTATGAAACGAGGAGTTCGCCAAAGCGATAACATATCACCAAAACTCTTCACTACGCTGCTAGAGTTTGCTTTCAAAAAACACAATTGGGATCGCTTAGGATTTAACATAGATGGAGAATACCTCAAGCACTTACGATTCGCGGATGATATCATACTCATCGCGGATCGTCTTGATGATGCAGAGAAAATGCTAGATGACTTAAATAATTCTACCAGACAAGTCGGACTAAACATCAATTTTTCAAAATCCCAATTTATGACGAACTTAGTACCCAGCTCAGGTATATCGGCAGAAGGCATCTATTAGAGCAGGTGTTATCCTATAGATACGTAGGTCACGAGGTTAAGATTAGTAGAGATAACCAAACCCACGAAATAACCAGAAGAATAGGACTAATATGGGCAGGTTTTGGTAAATTGGGCTATATATTTAGGTCGCCCAAAGACGCATGGAACGCCCAATGCTGGGTATATATATAACAGATAAGGTACCGAATACCGAAATACGACGCAGAACAGGAGTGAAAGACGCCATCAACAAAATCATCAAACTTAAGTGGAACTGGATGGGCCACGTTGCGAGACTAAATGACCATAGATGGACCAAAAAACTATTGGAATGGCGACCAAGAGCAGAAGGCTACCGAAGCAGAGGTCGCCCTCCGTCACAATCGACCGACGATGTAAGGCCCATTCGGGGAAACTGGATGCAGGCGGCCAAAGATCGCGATAATTGGACTATAATACGGGAGGCCTACGTCCAGCAGTGGACAAATATATAGGCTGATTGATGATGGTCATGATGCTGATAAATCTATAATCTACTAAGGGCCGGTTTTATAAAAGTCTCGGTTGACTGTCGGTTGACTAACCGACGCGACGGTGGGATCGTCAACCTTGGGTTGAGCATGTTGTGGTTTTATAAAGCGTTTCTAGGTGATAGTTGAAAAAACCCACGTTGTTTCAGGTTGGCAACACTGGCGATTGAGATTGTAGCCAATCAAATTCGTCTTGCTCCTTGTTAGTAAATTAAAGTTTCGAAGATGTCGCTGCCACAGCGCGGGAATTATAAATTTCGCAGAGTAAATCACCTCTGAAAGAGATGTTACAGGAATATTACATTAAAAAGTACAATACCAGATTCGTTTGACGTGTTATAAATGATAGCTGTTTAGAATTTGTTACTTTACATCAATAATAATGACTGCTTGATATAATTATGTATAAAATGCAATGATGAGTACAGGTAACCTCACTTTTATGCGACTGTGACAGCGAGCGCGACCGGCCGTGAAGCGATGTTTGCAGATTTTTGTATTTTTGTGTAGTCTTGAGGTTTGAAATAAATCTTCAAGATGGATAGATTTATTAGTGGTTTGGCATGGGAAAGTGACTCATCAAGTAGTGACGACGAAGAGTTACTGGAAGCGGTGTTCTGACAGTTCTGACGCATGCGCACATCTACGGTTTCCTTTCAACCGACGCGACGGTTGAAATTTCTCAATCCATACTCCTACTAGCGGTTGACTTCAACCTTGGCTGGACCGAGGGTTAAGTCGCCAACCAGATATTATAAAACTCAATCGCCCAGTCAACCGACGGTTGACAGTCAACGGACGCTCAACCAGACATTATAAAACCGGCCCTAAGTATAGACAAACTCCTTTCGTAAACCCTTCGAAATACCGATAAACCGGGAAGAAAGGGATCAAAGGGAACCACCAGACTTGCATAAACGCTTAGTATGGTATACAGACGGTTCACGCACGAGCAACAGAACCGGAGCTGGTGTATAGGGCAGTAGACCAAGATATGGTGCCACCGTATCTCTAGGCTAAACTTTCACAATATTCCAAGCTAAAACCTATGCAATTCTAGCGGCAATAGAAGAGAACATAAGAAGGGGTAAACAAACAAAACCATCTTTATAATCCCTGACAGTCAGGCAGCTTTGAAAGCACTGAATTCAAACCAGATTAAGTCAAATCTTGTCTGCATTTGCCTTTGTAGTCTTCTAACACTGGCAAACTCTAACAAGGTAAAACATGTGTGGGTGCCAGGTCGCAGAGACAGATCGAAATGAAAACGCAGATAAACTAGCAAAACTAGGATCTGAAACACCGTTCGCAGGGCCTGAACCTGTTGTCGGTCTAATTAAGCGGACAGTGAGAGGAGCAGTTAAAGAATGGATCGCAACAAACACTCGGAACACTGGAGACTCTCATTTCGACAAAGATAAAGCAAAGCTATGATGGGTAACCACCCCCACAAGCTTACCAAAACAGTGCTACAACTCAGTAAGACTCAAATTGGAGTAGTGACAGGACTCCTAACGGAACACTAGTACTTCAGACAGTAAGTCTACAACATAGGGCTCTTTAACGAAGATCCTACATGCAGGCCGTGTGGCGAGGAAGAGGAAACAGCCTCCCACATAATATACCATACTCCAATGCGAAGCCTTAGCTCGTAGAATATATAAAATCTTTGAGGACACTAATCCCAACGAGATACAACCGCAAGCCAGTCTGATCAACAAACTCCTAGACCTGACATAGGGGACGGATCTACTTAACAACGATTAGCGGCAGAAGGGGATGCACAATAGGCCTAAGAGGCCGCAGTGTCAAAGGAGAGTAACAACCCTCCCAGTATAAACAATCAACAATCAAAATATAGACAACAACCACTGTTAGCACAACTGACAGTTTTACGAGGATGTTTTTTTTTCTGGCACGATTGAGGTTATGTTATATTCGGTATGCATATGCAGGATCTAGTCAGTAGTTTTCAAAGCCGAATATCTGCAATTGGGTTGATTGATGTTTTCATAAAGAAAAGCGTAGATCAAAAAGTTGTTACTCTAATTGTTTGGATTGTATTTGACTTTAGATATTGATTGTGTAACTTTTTACATTTACATGTGTAAGTTAGATTGTTGATCTATATGGGGTTTCCAACAATGACACTAAAACTTCCGGCCTGATTATAGAAGTAATTACACTTTGATACTGCAACGGTTAGCGAAATGTCAGCATCAATCAATTCCACGACAACGCGGTCTAAGCCCGAAAAGATGACTTCTTTAGAAGATGTTACAAATTTTGCATATCTGCACCTTGGGTTCTGGATAATACTAAACAAAATATCAATTTTTCTAAATATTATTGATTTAGCCTCTCTGTCGTGGTGAACACTACTAAACTTTTTGAGTGTTTATTAAACAAATGTCCGAAAATACTTTTTTCCAGAATTACAACCATTAAAAGGTGAATTGATGAAACGTATATAATATTAAATCCTATTAGAATAGGGATTGTGGACGAGATTAGAAACATGAGTAGTATTTGTTTTTACAGCTGACAACTATAAGTCTGATATTGTTTACATTGCATTATAAAAGTTCTTCAAACGGAGACTTTGGCGATGGTTAGTACATTTATGTTTATTGTAATGGAAGTAAAAGACAACCGGATCGTTTCCTACAACTACCGCTGAAGTTGAACCAGAAAACGTTGTACAAGAGGAAATGATGCGGGGATGGTTGAACTCAGTTCATCCAGTAGTGTGCAAAGAATATCTAGTCACGCAAGAGTTACACGAATGAAAGTATAGAGGACCTTACATAGTTTTGGCTTAAACCCATATCGTCTCCAACTAGTGCAGCCTATGTTGCCAACGGATCTAGATTAGCGGATGCAGTTCTGTTGTGGGCATATCTTCTTGATAACATTTTATTCACTGATGGGACCTTCTGTAGAAATGGTATCAATTAATTATACACGAAACTTACAGTGCTATGGGCTGGGATGGTTCAGTGGTAAGAGAGTCAAGCTTTGGATGTAATGGTTCAAGTACTTCCCGATTCAAATCCCTCGAGGTTTCACAAAATTTGTATGAATCCCTAGGTGGTCGGTACTGGATCCCGGTCTCCACTGACACTGGGATTCAATGGCATGCCTGATATTACGGTTGCATACGCAAACAAACATACAATATACACCAGTCAGGTTAAGCATTATTACGCACCAGCACGGTAACCCGCTGTATTGGGCCCTCTTGTGTATAGCACAAACCAGCTTAGTCTTGCCTCAAACCACCTCGACACTGCATAAGCGGTAAGAAGAGGCTCACAATAAAGAAGAAGAAGATTTAGATTGCTGGTCCATAGAAAATCGTACAAAACTAACGAAAACATTTCAGTATCGAATTTCGGTAAACATTTGTTGTGGATTTATTAACGACCAAGTTATCGCACTTTTTCGTATGGAAAGTCGTTTGACAGACGATATTTATCTCCGATTGTTATAACAAAAACTGTCTCTTTGATGGCGAAAGTTCCAAACAGAGTTCAGATGTGGTTACATTAGGACGGCTCACCATCTGATTGGACGAGATGGTGCAGTTCTTTGGTCTCCGACGTCATCTGATCTAATACCCCATAACTATGTTCTTTTAACGCATATGGAGTCTACAGTTCATACAGAAAAACCCAGCGATAGGGATGAACTTATGAAGCGAATTAAGGTTGCTGCAGCGCAAGTACGAAATTCTCCTAGTATTGTGGAGTGAGCCATTAAATCAATTTTACGCAGGTGTTGGATTAAATATATAAGAGAATAGTTCATCAATTATTGTCCCCAACATAGAAAGCGTTGACCAGCCAATGAATAATTTTTGTCCTAGAAATGCTAGTTATTGACATTAATATATGCCAAGTTGCAGGTGCCCATCTTCTTGTACATAAAAGTTATACATTTAATATTACTACGGTGGTTGTAATTTTGACGAAATGGGAAAATTCGAGACAAGGGCTGTGATATAATACCCTTTCAAGGAGCGTTTATCACTGCAAGAAATTTATAATGACATGTTCGGAGTGTTGGGAGATTGTACCTCGTCATATCAAGTCATTAGGAATTGGTGCAGGGATTTTAATTTTGGAAGGAAGTCGTGGCAACGTGTCAGCACTTCTACTTTCAATACTTGTAGTTTTGGTAGAAAGTATTTTCGGACAAATGTCTGTTAAACAATTTCGACTCTAGATGACTTGAATAACACCTCCTGAAGGTTTGGGCCTCGAGTCATGGGATACCCTGTATACTACTGTTAATACGCCACCATTGATACGTTTTATTTAAAATGAGTAGTTAATATGTTTCTATTAGTATACATTATGAAATTCAGTTGAATATTTAGGTGTTATTATATTTATTACGTCCAAGGCGAATTCCTTTACTACATTTTCTCATGTTTTACTTTTTCGTACGGAATCACCCATAGGTAACATTGGCTAAATCGAGCGGATAAATTCTTAAGTAACGCTCGACTATCCACTGCAGAAATTTAATATTTATTCTCCTATAAAATGTACTGTATTGTGTCATCGATTTCCTGTTTCTGAGAATAACTGTATAATTTGAAGTTCGTAGTCACGCGTGGATATGTATACTCGAATTCCCAAGTTGTCGCTCGAAGTACCGGCACTCGGATTGATTTATTAAGCCCCATCTTTCTTGTCGGTGGTATTCCATTCGCGCTTATAGGTCGCAGGTTAACTGTACCTATTTTGCGCAGTTCAAAGGTTGCATCAAGTTTGCATAACATATTACGTTGATAAGAAACGAATCGCAAAGGCGGTAAAAGTCTCGCTAAGTACTTCCTGATTTGCGGCCCTTCGAAAAGACTAAAATCGAGGATTTACCGCGGAAGATGCGCATCAAAGAGAAAAAACTTTTAAGCTTCTTTAGTAGGAGAAATCACCTTAAATGAAATTTTTAGGAAGAACACGACGTGAATAAACCCGAAGCGTTGACAAGTGAAGGTGATCCGAAGCTAGCTCTAGGCTTCCCTAAAAGGAAACTTTTATTGCGTTTGTAACATTCTTTCCTGAAAGCGATTTTCTGTAACACTTTACGGGCTGAATTTAGTTGGCTGGAGTTGCGAAAAAATCGATTTTGAAGTACTGACGTTAGACGATTGATGGGCTGAGATAAAAATGAGAGAAACACTTCACATTGGTGTTTCTCGTATTTAATGTATGAATAATTTGTTTCTACTTTTTGAGTTGCCATTAAGTAGTACTAATACCTTACCAAATATCAAAATATCCGCTTAAATTTGGTACATTTTATTTTCAGATTATTAACTGAAAAATATTCCTAACTGCTGCATATGCAATACATAAAACTGCAACTTTTTGGGCTTTTTTAGAATTTTTTTAAATAATTTCTATTTTTTATCAAACATACAGCATACAGGTGAAGTTGAAGTGACAGTTTTTCTATAATATGCATCAATTACCTCTCTCTATAGCGCGCGCTCGCTTGTCCGTGCGCTTCTTCTCGCCCCTGCCCGTTCCTACCCACCCCTCTGTACCTCACTCCCATCAGCCCTCCCCCTACCTGTCTCACTCCCATTAGCCCTCTCCCTACCTACCTACCTCCCTCCCATCAGACCTCCCCCTACCTACCTCACTCCCATTAACCCTCTCTCTACCTACCTCCCTCCCATCAGCCTTCTCTCTATCTACCTCACTCCCATTAGCCCTCTCTCTACCTACCTCACTCCCATTAGCCTTCCTCTACCTACCTCTATAAATATTCAGTAATGATCTTCCGCAAGAAGCAATTGTTTCATAAGCGGTTTAATCTCTACCTCTATACGAAATCTGAGCATAGTATTTGTAACACATTCAGCGAAATATCTTTTACGTTTTTTGAAATATGTATTTTTGGAAATGGTTTATCAGAAATATTTATTGATAATTTAATTAGCTAAAATTGCTATTGTGGAAGAGGTCTCCCAAACACACTTCAATTTTCAGACGCATATTATGTCTTGCACAGAAATATTTTTTTAAACCTTCTGAAATTTGTCTTTTTTGATAACCGCAGACACGGACTTTGTCAATAATTACTAGTTTTTGAGTCTCAATGCCGTACTACCAAACAAAATATGAGCAAAACCTTACAATTTTTCAGAAATATTTTTGCACATTTTAATATGGCGAACTTGCTGTTCTGTGCGAGGTCTCACAAACAAACTTTAGTTTTGACACGAAACTTGTATGTTTACAGCAATTTCAGAGACATTTTTGTCTGATACTTTTTGAAATTACCTTTATTTGAAAACTGCACACGCGAAGTTCGCCAATAAGTACTAGTTTTAAAATCCCAAAAATGTAGTAACAAACAACATTTGAATAAAATCTTCATAACAATGTTTTATAAATATTTTTGGAAATTTGCTGAAGTTGCTGTTCTGTGCGAGGTCTCACAAACAAACTTGAGTTTTTATACGAAATTTATATCTTTACAGCAATTTCAGAGAAATATTTTTTTGAATCTTTTGAGGTATGCCTTCTCTAAAAATTGAAAACGCGAACTCCGGCAACAAGTAATAGTTTTAGAGTCTCTAGATTTTACTTCCAAGCAACATTTGAACAATGGCTTGATTAAAATTTTTCAAAAATATTTTTGCAAATTTCAATATGCTGAAGTTGCTGTTCTGTGCTATGTCTCACAAACAAACTCTAGTTTGATATTTTTTTAATTTGGCTTTTTTGAAAACTGCAGACTGGTAAATAAGTATTCGTTTTTGAGTCCCGAGGCTGTATTACCAAAGAAAATTTGAACAAAACCTTGGAAACAATTTTCAGAATTATTTTTGGAATATTTAATAAGCTGAAATTGCTATTCTGAGTCTTCATACTAAATTTAAACCTTATCTTTCTAAGAATTTCAGAGAAATACTTTCCAAATCTTTTGATTTTGATATTTTTGAACTCTGCAAACGCGAACTTTGCCAAGAAGTAATAGTTTTAGTGTTACTAGGTTTTGCAACCAAGCATAATTTGCACAAAACTTTGGTTAGAATTTTTCAGAAATATTTTTGGAATATTTAAGAAGCTGAAATTGCTATTCTGAGAGAGGTCTCACAAACAATCTTTAGTCTTCATACGAAATTTAAAGATTATCTTTCCAGAAATTTCAGAGAAATACTTTCCAAATCTTAGGATTTTGTTATTTTTTAAATCTCCAATGAGTAATAGTTTTAGAGACCCTAGGTTTTATTACCAAACATAATTTGAACAAACCTTGGTAACAATTTTTAGAAATAATTTTGGAATATTTAATAAGTTGAAATTGCTATTATGACAACGGTCTCACAAACAATCTTTAGTTTTCATACGAAATTTAAAGATTATCTTTCCAGTAATTTCAGAGAAATACTTTCCAAATCTTTTGATTTTGTTATTTCTCAAATCTGCAAAGAACTAATATTTTTAGAGACCCTAGGTTTTATTACCAAACATAATTTGAACAAACCTTGGTAACAATTTTTTAGAAATAATTTTGGAATATTTAATAAGCTGAAATTGCTATTATGAGAAAGGTCTCGCAAACAATCTTTAGTCTTCATACGAAATTTAAAGATTATCTTTCCAGCAATTTCAGAGAAATACTTTCCAAATCTTATGATTTTCTTATTTTTTAAATCTCCAAAGAAATGATAGTTTTAGAGACCCTAGGTTTTATTACCAAACATAATTTGAACAAACCTTGGTAATCCTTTTTTAGAAATAATTTTGTATTATTTAAAAAGCTAAACTTGCTATTATGAGAAAGGTCTCACAAACAATCGTTAGTCTTCATACGAAATTTAAAGATTATCTTTCCAGCAATTTCTCATTCTCCCCTCTATTTTGCAATCCGTCCTAGTAATAACGATAAGATAAATTTGAATTCTATTTCAATAACAATTCTTCTTTGGGTGCTTTTTCTCTTACGAGAAGTAGCGATCTTTCTTCCTCTGCTCGTGTTGCGCGTTTTAAAGTGCCGCAGACATAGAGGACCTACAGCTTAATGTGGGCTCCGAGACACGAGAATTGTAAACACTTCTACTGCAGAGAATAATTACTAGGCAGAATGATTCGCTGGTTTGCCATTGCCTTGCAAGGGAAAATGGCCTTTAAAAATCAAATGTTTCGTTACTGGGAACTGAACCCTAAACTTTCAGCGTAGCAGTCTAACGCGCTATCCTCTTGCCTACGACTGCCTCAACAGCAATCAAAACATGCTAATGGACAAACTGTTTCATTGCTAGAATTTTAATTTATAAATAGATTAAATTTATACTAACTATTTTATTTACTAGATATATTCAGTATTCTAAATGGAAATAACTCGCGTGGATGAACAATGTGAATGTCAAATCACCATATTTTTACTGCATGTGTCAATATTATTACAATTGTGGGTTAGCGTAATTCCTATTCATTATTAGTACCGGTTTGAAATAATACACAATAATTCAAAAGACATTTAAGCCTCGTTTAATCAAAATGTGGTTTATTATAATCATGCACGTACATAACTGGCTGCATTCGTCCGTGCTGTGTTATAACTCGACTATTGTTTATGCGTCGGTCGCATAGGATGTTAATAATTTTCCCATACACACACATACAATTTTATCGCATTATTTAAGTTAGTTACGCTATGTTTACCTCTCATAACATGTAATTTCGCATGCAGCACATCTTTGAATGGGGGTTGTTTTCCTAAAAGGTATTATTGACGCTGCAAATTGCATCTAAGTTTAGGCCATTATACCAACAAACAATGTGTATACAAAGCAGTTAACGGCGTTTATGGAAATGCCTTCTTTAGAAATCCTGCGCCTTTTCAGCACGTAACAGCTTTGTCTTGTCAATTTGAGAAAATAATCCACTTATAAGAGATTATTAGATAATATTGTATGCATGCAGTTCTTTGTAATAAAGGTTTCCTAACAAGATTATTTGTACTTTGTGTAATTTTCCTTGAACTTGAACCTTTGTAAAGAATTACGTATTATGTAAAAGCAGTGATTCCCGAAGGTGTAACTTAACTGTATGCACTGCAACTGTTGGTTAAAGGAATAAATAACGTTTGTTTCAGAACCACTATTTCCCCTTGTTATATCAACATCACAAACAGAATAGAACTCTTTCAAAGAGAACAATAGTCTTCTTAGTTTGTAATTACAAAGCTTTGAAGTATTTATGAATCTAGTAATTAAATAAACACTATTTCGACCATGTATACATATACATGGAGGCGCACCCTTGAGTTTCATAAAAAAATATTCATCCAGAAAAAAATATCAGATGATTGAAAATAACAAATTTATGGAAAAAAGAGGGCACCCGGAAAATTTAGCGATTTGCGGTCCGAATGTGTAGTTGGCCTCGTCGAGGACAACAACTTTTCCTTATGGCACTTCTCCGTAGCTCTTACTGTTTGGCCGCCAGGGGCGTCCAAAGTCGAAACACGAATCGCGTCAAGCACGTGTCCACGTCATCGCTGCGTCGGTCGCGAGTTCAATCTGTTTGCATTGGTACGGCGCATCGACCACCGGCGAAGGCGCTTCTAACATCCCCGAAGGGGACCCGGTCGAAAAAAACGTAAAAATCGGTCTAAAAACTTAGACGGCGTTCCCCGCGCCCCTGGCCCGCTGCGATGACGTGGACACGTACTGGACGTCGATTGGTGTTTCGACTTTGGACGCCCCTGGCGACCGAACGGTAGGAGCTACGGAAAGGTGCCATAAGGTAAGGTTGTTGTCCTCGAGGAGGCCAACAACATATCCGACTGCAAATCGCAAAATTTTCCGGGTGCCTTCTTTTTTCCATAAACTTGTTTTCAATCATCTGTCATTTTTTCTGGATGAAGTCGCTCAAAAGTTAGTGGGGGGGGGGAGGACATTTTACGACCGCACTGTATGTATATATGTACCTATTCTATTTTTTCCTCTACGCCTTCTGCAAGGTTCCACTCCTTTTTACA
>JABXWE010030715.1:0-22659 GCA_014611495.1 Limonius californicus
CAAATGGTTATTATAAATACACACAAAAAGAAGCTGTTATAAATAAAACAAAACTGTTTCATATAAATTATTTGACACTATGTACTTATATATAAATAATATAAATAAATTATTATTATTTAAAATTAAAATACAGATGAGTAACAAGTTATAACAGCGAGTCTCGCGCCCTAGTGTCCCGCGCCCTAACGGTCCGCGCCCTAATGTCCACGCGCCCTAGTGTCTCGGCGCCCTAACGGCCCGCGCCCTAGTGTCTTCGCGCCCTTGTGGCTGGCGCCCTAACGGCCGCGCCCAAATGTCCTAGACCGTAACTAGTCACCATAGACAGCGTTCATTCTGTCATGTATTTCTAGTGGTTGACGTTCTTCGGCTGCGAAAAATTGTGTAAAATAAGAATTTAACAGGCACCTCACTAATACATCAATAAACACTTTCAACAACCGTATGCAATTGTCACGTGATCAAGTAGCGCATGCGCGATCCAAATATGTTTTTATTAAACAATCCTCGAATGAACATTTTTTCGAATTAATCAAAAACCTAAGAAACAAGGCAAACAGTATCGGACCCTTCACCGAGTTTTTACTTAAAAGCCGTAAGAACGGAACAGCAACAACTAATAAGTACAAGTAAAACCCAGGATAATACTAAAAGAAAAAGGGAAGAGCTTGAAGTACATGGAACTTAAAGAAGACGTGATGGATACATACAGAGAGATCCAAAAGTCAAAATTAGTTGGCAGCCCTTAAAAAAGAAGGTAACTAGTAGAAGTTCAGTGGCGTCACTAACGACAGGATTTTGGGGATAAAAAACATGAAATTTAAATAGAACAACTACAGATTTTATCTTAAATTTATATATAAACTAATGCCGTTTGTTTACCTGTTTGTGCAGAGATAATTTACGAAGAGATTTGTTAGGCATGCGTTGTTGTACATCAGCAATAACACCTGTAATTATTTTAGGTCGGCCAGATCTTTTCCGTTCAACAACACTTCCTGTATCCATAAAATGATCGCTAACAATTTGCATATGTTGCACATAAACAGGATAGGTGACGAGATCTTCTGGAAATCGTTGTGAAAATTGAACCTAGCTATTTTCAGCGAAGTACGTCCACGAGTTATTTTCGTTTTGGTGGCCAGTACGGAAATAAACCATAACAATAAACGTGTCTATCTCTTGTGAAAAAGGCAGTTTGCACAATAAAAATTAAACAAAAACACAAAATTATTTTCAAAACACGCGAGTAAGTTGAAAATACAAATGTCAAAATGTGCGCATGCGCTGCACTGGCCAATTCAGTGCAGCCAACATAATATTATTTGAATTATTATAAGGATTTTTCAAAAATCTGCTACCAACTATTTTCGACTTTTTGATCTCATTGTATGTAACAGTTAAGAAGGTAGCAAGAGAATGACCGTATGGCATCGAAAGGATTAGTTCGCCTAGAGTTTTCATCAGATAAGATTACGAGACAGAAAACGTAGAAGACCTGACGAATAAAATAGACACGAGAGAATTAAAATCGCTAATATGAACAGTGACATAAAGACGGAGTTCCAAGCACGTAGTGAAATGAATTAAAAGTAATACAAGGTATGACCTATAAAAAATAAATTTGTTAAACATAGATTAGGAGTTTTAGAAAAATAAAATAAATAAAAGAAAACAACATCGTGATGTCTGAGCTGGAAGCTGAGCTAAATATCAAACAAAAAGGAGAAGAAGGGATATATCAGGAATTGTACTTAAATCTCGGTCTGTTTACAAGGTCAATGATCGGGGTAGAAGGGAAGTAATAATTGTGGAACTGGGAATCGGGAACGAAAAGCGAGAAGTGTTGGCAAGTAAAGATAAAAGACGATAACAAATTGATAGCGATTATGATTTGACGCACGATAAAAGGAAAATCCAATATGAAATTCTTGAAAAGGCAAAAGTGGAGAAGGTGGAATAAAATAGCACATATAGAGTTGTGTACGAATGGTACAGAGGCAAGGAACTGGTAAAGGAAGAGCCACGAGATAAGGAGAGAAAACTGCTATAAGAAATTCTAATAATAGAGGTCAGTACGTACCAAGGCAAAGAAGAGGAAAAGCGGTACACAAAAGTGAGCGAGAAGACAACTTCAACGAAGAAAACAAGCCCAAGCAGAACAGAAATGATAACACTAGCCACTTGAAACATAAGGGGAGCTTATGCGGACCAAATGATAAAGCAAATACTAGAAAAAATAGGAAACTATGGTATAGATGTGATAACATTACTGACAGGCGACCAAACAAATACAAAATTGGATTTTCGATTTGGAAGATTACACATCTTTCTATAGCAAGAGGCCAGAGAGAAAATGTTGTAAAACAGTTTTATCCGAACAGAACAAACTCACGATTAGAGTAATAGACTTTACACCAATAAATATTAGAATATGGTACATAAGCATTTAACGACCGAAAATTTTTAGTACTTCTCCATGCTTCTCCAAAAAGAAAAGTAGGAAGAAAATGATAAATTTCACGGAATTGTGGGATTTGAGTTTAAAAATATTTTTAAGCATTACTTTAAAGTTGTATTACGTGAAGCTGATGTAAATATTGATAGAGAGATAACGTATGTTAACAATAATAGGTATCCAGATTAAATATGCAGTCACCAATGATAATAGTGAGCGATTATTAGGATTTGTAATGGAAAAAATTAGCACACAATTTCAATACAAATCAATCCACAAGAGTATCTCATTTAACAGCAGGTGGAAACACTATTAACCAAATTGACCATGACCATTGACTCATCGAAGAACAAGACGTAAATTCTATTAAGGACATAAGAACATTGTGGTGGCACGTTCACTACGTTGGGGATTGCCTCTCTTTCTCTCTCTCTCTCTCTCTCTTTAGCCCATGCTAGTCTAGTTCTTAGTTGTATTTCAGAGATTTGGTTTTCATTTCGCAATTTGGTGTTGATATTTTCATCTAGATCTTGAGATGGCTGGTTAATTTCCGATAATATTTGTTTTTTGGCCCATGCTAGTCTAGTTCTTAGTTGTATTTCAGAGATTTGGTTTTCATTTCGCAATCTGGTGTTGATATTTTCATCTAGATCTTGAGATGGCTGGTCAATTTCAGATAATACTTGTTTGTAGTAATTGCGATTGTAGCAATGGCGTTAGCAAATCTTATGACTGAGCTTATTTCCGTTAATATTTAGGCATTGCTTGTCTCACACCTGTTGTAAATTGTGGGGGCGGAGGATATAAGATATTGGATATAGATAGTAGTATTTAGGTGTATATTCTGTAGTCGATTCTGATATTCTGTAAAGTTTATTTTACTGCCCATCACTCTATACTATCAAATGCCTTTTTGTAATACACAAAGACTAGTTGGATTGCTATATTGCACTCTAACATTTCTGCCCATTCTACTGGTTGCCAATAATAAAATTTGTTTGTTTAACTCTTTGTCAGCACATTTTTTCTCAAATTGGTGCTCTTTAGCTAGAATATTTAACACTTTCGAAATAGGATCTGCTAACTACACTTCTTAAAAGATTTTAAAATTAGTACTATATTTTACCCTTTTATTTTTGTTAGTTCAGTAATTGTAATAAACTGTAATATCTTCGTGTATTCGCCAGGGTTGTTTCCAACAGCTTCTCTGAAGTCTCGTGAAAGTTGAATTGAGATGCGGTGCTGTCTGTACTTTATACGTTCTGTCAGGATATGTTCCACAGTTAACGGGGTGTTACAGGACTGGCATTTTGGTGGGTTATCTCCTGTAAGTAAGTGGCTATGAGTTATTTTGGAATGTTTGATAACAGGCTCGTGAGTTAAGAAAGAGGGTGGGCACAAGAAAAAACTTACCTATTTTTTGTACATAAAATCCATTCTCCTATTTTTCATGCTGGAAAAGACGTCTATGACTTTGTTGTCAAAATCCGGGATAGACTGGACGAACTTCTTTTCTATTGATAGGACCGCCAATGTGTTCAGTCGATCTTTTTGCACACAATTAACTTCCATCACTGAAAAAACGTCACTTTCGTCTTTGAATTCAAACGCGCGATGGTGCGAAAACAGCGCTCCAAAGTCCAAATTCAAACGTTGACTGCAAATCGGGAACAATGTGCTCGGTGCCCTATTCGCCTGGTATATCGCGTATATCGAAGATAACCGATAGGCTCTACATAGGTACAAATCAGAGCGTTCCCCGGAAAACAGTTTTGAGCGTGTTAGCCGCGCCTGTGATGCGGAAGGAAAATTTGATACCATCGTTAAAATAATGAAATTAAAATAATGCACTGAATTACATGCGAATTTCTTTCTGTGTTTATCTTGGTGGTTGGGTGGGCACATGCCCTTGTGGCCTTTAGTACAAGCCACCACTGTTTGATAATCCTTCTTGTAAGTGCGGTTTCCTCTTTCCTTGGTAACTTGTTTTTCCAAACTTCAACGACTAGTTTGGTTTGTTTTAGATTATTGATGTTTATTTCCATTCGCTTATTTTGGAGTTTTTGATTGGTCCAATGTGTGATATCTGTTTTGGCTTCTGGTAGTGTAGTTAAATTTATAGTTTCGCTGGTGTGGTTGATGGCTTCTTTTGCTTTGAATCCTCTTCGTTACCCTTAATTTCGATTTGAGATGGAAGTCACGTTATGTATTTGTAGATATAAAGATTCCGTAGTAAATCTTATTTATATAAATAGATAAAATTAGGTGTGTTAAAAATATCATATTGTTGCATACAATAAAGAAATATAAGCTGAATTCAAATAGGGCACGCTTTATACAGGCTGAGCCATCGGTGCGTGAACGGAAGATAGCTCCTCACTCAAGCAACATATTATGTTTATGTTTATTCCAAGTGTTTACATTCAGAATGTTGCACTAACCATATTTTTTTAAATGGAACAGTCAGTTTATTGCTGCATTTTTGAAGAGCCACGTCAGTGCAGATCAAATTGATATAAAATTATATCAGGATATTTTCAATCGTTCTGCCAGTAGAGGGAGTTAACTGCCAAAAAGTAGTCAATTTAAGACGCTTGTAGTGGCCAACCTATTTAAGATATTGATATCGGGTTTTCATAGAAAAAAAAAGCATTGTTAGTGCAGATTTCACATATGTGTAAAATTGGTGTTTATTTTGTTATATACAGGGTTTTGCGAGACTCTAAAAATCTTTTATGTTTTGGTATTGGTAGATGAAGATTCTATCATTTTTATGATACCACTTTGTATAGGGCAAAGGAGATGAAAAAAAGTTACAGAGCTTTAAAGTTTTTTTTTATTGAACTGATTTTAATATCTAAACATTAAAACAGCATTTGTTCCATTTATGGTACGCATCGTATTTCCTATTTTTCTCCAAACAATAAATACGAGCCCTAACAACTATATATTGGGACAAAATAAAATACATATATAAGTCAGGTATTTGACAGTTTATTTGTTTTCCTAATAATTTTTTAAATTTAATACTAAGTAACTATTTAATTAACAACAATTGGGGCTAATCAGCAACATAAAAAACAAAATACTTATTCTATCATCGCTAATTAACAAGAAAAATGTTCACATTGCGTGGCAACTAAATATTGGGACATTAGCACGTTTTTTTTTTCTAAAATGAAGTAACATCACCCTTAGATTTTATGACCGCTCGAATTCAGTTGCACGTTGACTCAACTAAGGGATCTGCACTCTTCAGGAGTAAATCCATTCCAAATTTGCACTATTTTGGCTCTAAGTTCCGGTAATGTCCATTGTGGCTTGTTCCTCAATATTTGTTTCATTTTAAGCCACACTGTTTCAGTGACATTGAGGTCAGGACTGTTGGAAGGCCAAGAAAGAACATTTACTTTGTGGTCGCCAAACCACTTTTTCGCGATACTTGGTAGCAGATTGTTTACCAATATTTGTTGATATTTCGTGGCGTTCACGGTACCATCAATAAATTCAAAGCATCCTAATCCTGAAGTTGCCACGCAGCCCCAAATCATCACTCCTGTAGGAAATTTACCGTACCTTTTAGGCAATCCTTTTGGAAAGCCTCATGTTTAGTACGAATCACGCGTTTGCGGTGATCACCGACACATACGGCGAATTTTGATTCGTCACTGAAAATTACTCTGAACCAATCTTCTAACGACCAAGATAGTTTAGATTTTGCCCATGCAAGCCTGGTTTTCTTCTGTTTTTCCGTCAACAGTGGCTTTTCCTTTGCCTATAAGGAAACAATTTTGTTTAAAATTACACTTTTAAATTGTTACTTGTAATTCAACCTTATAAAACTTGAGTCCACTTTTATGAATCCACCGGCGACAGCATTCCCTTGACAGATTTAATCCAGTTTCGTGATTCCATTCAGCCGTAATTTGCCTTAAAGTATTTCTTCAGCCTTTTTTCAATAGTTTTACTAATTGTCTCTTATTCCTGTCAGAAACTATTTTTGGACGACCCGGACTTTTACGTTTTTTTTCTAAGATATTTCCCGTTTCTCCATAATGCTTAATTATATTCCACACTGTAGTTTTAGGAATATTAAGTTCATCCGCCACTTCACGTACTGTGTTATTGCGGCAATACTTTTTAAGCACTAACTCACGAATTTTTGAACTTGTAGAGATACCACGCGCCATTTTGTTCAATAAACGGAGCGATTCACTCAATACGATAAGAAAAGTATTGCCGATTAAACTGATGTTTCGTTCTCCATTAATTTCGCAGCCTACTTGTCTCATCTTCTTTTATTTTTAACAGTTACTTTGTACTGTCCCAATATTTAGTTGCCACACAATATGAACATTTTTCTTGTTAATTAGAGCCGATAGAATAAGTATTTTGTTTTTTGTGTTGCTGATTGGCCCCAATTGTTGTTAATTAACTAGTTACTTAGTATTAAATTAAAAAAATTATTAGAAAAACAAATAAACTGTAAAATACCTGAATTATATATGTGTTTTATTTTGTCCCAATATATAGTTGTTAGGGCTCGTATAATAATAGGAGTAATTAAGAAGAACATATTTTGGCCATTTTAATGAGGAATATTGATCTTGAAACACGTTGATTAATGTATTTAGCACATGATGGTGCCCCTGCCCATTTCCACCAAAACGTAAGGCAATATGTAAACGACTGGCTAGGAAACCGTAGGATTGAAGGGGGAGGTGATATTTCATGGCCTGCAAGATCGCCAGATGTATCACTACTAGACTTCTTGTGGGGGCATATAAAGCAGAAAGTGTATCAAGTAGTGGCAACAACTGCATAGGACATGAAAAATATCAGAACAGTTTTTAGAAATATTAACCACCAGATATTAAACAGTGTTAAGGAAGCTTTTTGAAGAAGGTGCGAATGTTTTTGAACATTGAATGTAAGTCTCCATTGTCATTTCTACAATTCAAAATGTTCGAATATTTTTGAATATCCATTTACAATTTTCTATCCAATAAAGACCAGCATTCCTTTGCATCTCGCTTGGATTGTGTTACTTTAAAATAACGTACTCTCTGAAAATTGCCATTATACCTGTTCATCACCCATCAATTTTTAACGTTTTAATTTATTTAATCTAAAAGTTATTAATATCTGCATAATACTTAGTGAAAATGTGTAATATATTATATAAATATTTTTTTTTTGATTTTTTGAATTCCTTTCACGGAGTCATCGACATATTCTGACAAATTAAATGCCTGCAACTGGGACTCATGTCGGTATACGCCGACGTATATAAAGTATGGTGTAGGGACACGATAGACATCACATAACATTTACATGGAACTATATGAAAGAGCAATTCTTTGTGACGCTATAGAAGCGTTGTCCACCGTCATTGTGTCCCATTTAGTAAAATTTTTATTCATTAACCTTTCGACGTACCACGAATCGTTACAAAATAATATGTCGGGATAGTATACCCCGTGGGAGGACACAATATGGTGTTATACAAATTTAGCATTCTATGAGCGTTTTGCACATAGTTTTTCGCTTTCGAAAAAGGTTCAACAGAAAATACAATCCTGGCTATAAATAGAACAAATGCTATATAAAAAGCTTTAATATATCAAAAAATTGAAATATTGAAATTCGAATTATCGATATAAAAATATAAATATTGGAATCGGCATTTTGTCGGGAGAAAGCTTCTAGTTCCAATAATAAAAAGCTTTGAATTACAGAGGTTCGATTGTATATTTAATTTTGGCGTAACTGAATTTAAATAACTATTCTTAACGTTAGTGACGTGTTTAAGAAATTTTGTAAATTTTCTATAATAAGATATACCGAACTTCATAATAATTGCAGAACCCAAATGAAAGCCGTAATCTCTTTCGTGATGTACAATCGCAGGGTGTTGATGCTTTTCCAAATCTTGTTGCATCTCTTCGTGAAATCGACCAGGGTGATTTGGCCCTTGTTCTGGAGAAGAACATAGAAGTAATTCCTGGAACAGAATTGTTTGACGATAATGCTCAAGCGGTGGTTCCTGCATATAGCACACATTCCAAAAATCGAGGACATGTTTTGATTATAAATATTATTAATTATCCAAACAATAAACAACGTAATGGTGCTGGGGTCGATGCGAAAAATCTGAAAGAACTGTTTGAAGACATGGGCTTCACAGTTACGCCGCATACTAATTTAACAGGAAAGGTAAGTTTCTTAATGATTTTTTGCAAAAACGGTAACTTTAATTTTTAAGAATATGATGGAAGCAATTGAGTTATTCGCAACTAATCCACAACTTGAAGATGTGGATATGGTTTTTGTCATAATAATGGGACATGGGAGTGAAAAATATGGAGTTTCCAATATATTAGGAACAGATAATAAAGAGATAAGCACCAAGTGGGTGGAAGATCAGTTCGACAATAATAATTGTCGATCGCTTCAAAGGAAACCTAGAATTTTTATCTATCAATCATGTCGGTAGGTATATTTTTAATAAATTGTAATTAATGACTTCATTTTGAATTCATGTTTTAGTGGAAACAATATTGATTATGCTAAATGTAAAAGTAAAAGTGCAGGTTTTCCAAACTTATTACGAACGCGTGAAGATATGTTGATTGCTCACTCAACACTACCTGGTATGATCAATTAAATCTCACGTTGATTATTTAATTTGTATTTTTGTATTTTTGACAGGTAATCTAGCTGGTTCATGGTATATTCAAATCTTTTGTGAAGTAGTAACAAAACATGCTCACAATACGCATCTAGACGATATATTTAAAAAAGTTGATTATGAGCTTACAAAAAGACGCCCTCGGTATGTAGGGATGCAAACTTGTCAGACCCGTAGTAATGGATTTAACAAGCATTGTTATTTACATCCTAAAATATATAAGAAAGATGGCGAAGAAGAAATTAGAAACATTCATGATGATTCACTCATATGTAATACTTCATTATAATCATTGATATATACGGCTTCTTCCATAAGATCGATGTTTAAAAGGTTATCTATGAAAACTGCTAGCTACACTACACCTAATATTAAACTAGCTATCGCATACTTTTTTGCTAGGTTTCATATAAATTTAATGGCGGCTTAACTTGCAATCGTTTTGCGATTTTATCGGGGTTTTTAGGTGCTCACTGGAAATTTTGAAGACAATTCTTTGTAGAAATTATTTTTAATCTCAATCGGTTAATATAATTTAAGTAGCGAAAAAGAATATCCGCTACAATTCGTTTTATTTGTTTGTATAGCGCTTCCGCTATAGGCTACTTATGGTTTTGTATACTTTAAAGGGCGGTGTAATAATTGCTAGGCGTTTCCAACTTCCATTAAGTTGCCTTTCATGTTTATTTAACAAATGTAACTAACAACGTTCTGTCTACCTACAACATAAAACCCAAAAATAATAAGTAATTTGGTTATTATAAGTACTAATTATTTTTCACTTATTATTAAAATGTTCTTTACTGTATAATGCAAAAATTGTACCTTATGTTATGGCAATGTTTAAGCGGTTATGGCCGTTGCGTTTGAAAAACACAACTGTATCTACAATATCTTTTATGTACGAGTAAACATCACTGTTACTTACCAGCTGCCCTTGGTGATAAGCATCTACAACTCGGTTATTTACAAAAATGGTGATAAATGAAAACACAATACTTATTTTATACAATTGTACTATTTCTAGTTTGTAGTTTAGAAAACGGGGATTAGTACTGCATGTTGTATATATACAGAAAATGTTACAATTTATTGTTTTGATAGTTATATATTTTGTTGTAACATTGGTTTAGGTGGTGTGTTACCCTTACGTAAATTATAGGTAGTTTTATTTGTAGCCGTACCCAGTATTTTTATAAAATTTACGCCCCTAGGCTAAAAGGATGAAATTTGAATTTGATGTTATGGTTATGTTAAATGTACCTAGCATGCTGGGTAGTTTTAGCGTTACATATGGAAGCATTTTAGAAGCCGCAACATAACTGAGTAAAATACAATTAAAATATCCCATCCTTATAATATGTAAGAACGATTATCATCAGTGAATTTTCGCGCGTATTGCAGCTTTTTGCATTAGCAGTGTTTGCCATGCCTGAAGAATTTCCCTTAATGTAAGGGCTATTATTCTATGGAATTATAAATCTGGGGAAAACTACAATTATTTCTACATATTCTTGATAGTTGTTTATAATTTCTCTTATAAAATATGGGTAATAAGTGATTAGCTATTTAGTTAGTTATTTTAGTTTATCAAATCTACATCGTCTAAAAACTGTAATACATATGTACAATAATAAATTAACTGTTTACACAAATAACACTATCAATTGAAAATGAGTAAAAAGCCGAAAACTGTTTGGCTCAAATCAGTAACGTCAATTATAGAAAATTGTATTTTTTTGTTTAGTGTAATTATATTGAGATTTGATAATAACAACGCATTTGTAAAATGTGACTCACGCCAACTCTGTAACAGAAGAGTTCAATAAAATATAATAGAAGTTGAAAACATTGTATTTAAACTGGTCAAAAGTTGATACAGAACTCAAAAAGACCAGTTCATATCAATTAGTCAATAATATTATAATAGGTATTGGTTATGTTTTATTTCTAAAATTATTTTAAACAACTTTTTACAAGAATAATAAAAATAAGTCTATTTTGAAGAAGAAAGTAAATGGAAGAGGAAGAGTAAGTGGACGATTCTGAAATACTCGAGCAATATCTTCTTGATAAATAGCATCCCATACCATTTCTTCAACTGGTTTCCCTGTTGTTCCAAATTCCTACAGGTGTTTAAAGAAAATTTCATAAAATTCAAACATATTTGCTAAGTTGAAATTTTTCCTTCTAAGTTTTAATATTTGAATTTCGATTCTAGCAGCAGTAATCCTTTGTTTGATCGTATTTAGTGATTGTTTTCCACAATAGACAATATTTAAAATAGTTGTGAAACAATATAAGACTTCCAACGGTGAAACATGTCTCACTGTTGGCCATTATTGTTCATCATCATCAACTGCCATGATGAAACCGTTGTGGCTTGTTACGATCTCACGTAAATCGTTCATTCCAACATTTATTTGGGCATCCCAGCCTTCTTTATTGTCGTGGTAGATACTGTAAAAGTTGTTTTGTGATACGGCAGTCGTCCATTCTTAATGTAGGTTCCCTCTAGTTGTATCTATATTGGCAAATTTTATTGATAAATTAAAAATGTTTAACTCTTGACGTATCTCTTCGTTCTTTTTGTGGTCTAGTGGCGTGTATCCAGCCACTCTTCTTAGGAATTTCATCTCCGTAGATTCAATTGTGTTTTCTTCTTTTTGTGTGGGGGTCCAATTTGCTGATCCGTATAATAGCGCCGGGACAGCCATCATCTTGTAAAATGTTAATTTTGTATCTTTACTAATAATAACATAATAGACCTAACAATGTAATTCAATATAAAATTTTTAACCGTTCGCAATATTTCCCAAAATTTAAATTATAACTAAAGTCTGACGACAATTTTCAAATTAAAACTGAAAAATACAGATTTATCAAACGCACGTCGTATAAGTTCAAAAATTCAAATTGTTATTACCACGGAACATTATCATGCGCACATACCCGCACCTGTGGGGAAACACATTGTTGATATCGAAGCTTCGCACTTCGCTGCTCTCTGCGATAAACGAATCCATTGAACGTTCGCCAGACCTCCTCAGCTCTAAATTGAACAAGATGACCATGAATGCAAAATAAATCCAAATTAAATGTTGAAGACTCGCGCGGGAGCAACTTCCAAACGGTAGAAAGTCCATACGGGAAAAGACGCTTAAATAAATACAAGGAAAAATGCAATAAAAAACAAAAGCTTAAATATCATTCTTACTGAACGATGAAATTTTCGGCGGTAGGGAACCTCTAGGTCAATGGCATAATCAAATTGGGTAAAAAACCCTAAGAAAATTAATTCTCATGCACCCCCTAGCGTTCCTCCAAAGAGGGCAAACAATCCCAAGGAACGACGGCATAAGGATAAATTCCTCTAACAACAACGGTCTTAAATTGGGAGATCCATCCCTAGCTTACAACAGCTACAACCGGAGTTGCGTGCGCTACCACGAGGATTTCTCAACTCACTCTCTGATCCGCTTAGCAAACCATCCAACAAATAAAAGTTAACGAATGCACGTCGAAAAGTTACGAGTTCGAAATTCAAATAAATTCAAAATATTCAAAATTTATGCAACCCAAAAACCCTGAAAGATTCTGCGAGCCAACAATATTGACATTTCCGCCACATTTAACACACAAGCTCCAGCCGCTTGATGTTGGTGTCTTTGGGTTGTTTCAAAAATATTATGATTCATTTGTTGATAGTTGCATGATGCACCATCATGGCGAAAGATTTTCTATTTATGAAGAAGCTGAATGTGTCGGAAAAGCACATGACAACGCAATGCTACTAGAAACAATTACAAGTGCATTTCGAGTTACAGGCATAATGCCGTTTGATATATCTTTAAGGAAAATGACTTTATATGCAGTTCAGTGACTAATAAACCAGCATCCATAGAAATTGAGATAACCAATGCCGTTGCAGCACGTGATCTTCCAGCTCAACCTAGAGCGTCTCATTATTTAAACAAAAGTTGTAATCAATCAATGGTACGCGATCTCCATCACCAACAAATATTCAGCTATCGGAGCTCGTAAACTTAGCAATCGTATTGCCTGTCGAATTTATAGGATATCCACAATCGAAGCCGTAAACAGGAATAAGATAACAAAAAAAAGCGATGCGCATTCCTAAAAAAAGACTACAGAAAAATTTGCTCATAGTTGATTACTATTCTATTATTTTCAAAGGTTAATTTATGGGAGGTAACCTTTTCGGAACTTGAGGGAACGCTGACCAGTATGTTTAGTCTATATGCTGATCGAAAACAGTTCTTAGAATTCTTTCTCTGCGAAATAGTCCTGGAAATCCCACGCTTCGCGGAAGTTCCACGTGGAAGATTTTGTTCTAGAATGATTACGTTTGGTAAGAGTTTTTGCAGCCGGGGGCAAGTTAGTCAGCCTAAACCTCTGATAGGGAACGCACGTGATTTTGAGTCGGATTCTTTTTTTTGGCAGCGCCGCTGCTAAATTTAGTTAACGAATCGATTTTCTCGCCTGGGGGCAGAATAATCTATGACATTTTAACGGATTAAAATACTAGCAGAGTGTTATGCTTTATTGAAGACAATTTAGTGAAATTGCTCTCTCGACATGTGTCGGATTATAGCCATCAACCTTGTGACTCTCCCCACTAAGTCATTGCAACGTCCAAATCTCAACAGAGGTTTCGTTCCCGACTGCAAGAACATTCGAAATTTCCCGTTTCCCGAAGAAAGTCTTGGCGATTGCTGTAGCGCAGTCGTCCCAATCGTGAGCTAGCCTTCAGGGGCGCCCCTGCGATTTTTTTCTGCTTCTCAAGGATCTAGAACACCCCAAATTGTGCCTCACTCTCTACTCCCTACCTGAAGAAAACTAAGGTAAACTTACCAATGTACCATACAGTGATTGCTTTCCCCTGTTTACCAGTGCTTCGTTGATAAATAAGCAACAGAACAGCTTACTAACATACATACATAAGTAAATATCGTATGCCAGTGGCGGCGAGCTCTTTGATTTGGATGTTCCAAGACTCTTTTGTTTAGCCCATAGTTTTTTTCTAGCTTGTTCTAAATTGTACTATTTGTGTGCTATATTTTACTCAATAGATTTGGATGCAGTTAAAATGTAGTACGATCTTTTATTCTGGTATATTTTTGTGTGTATGAACTTTGTAAGGATTATACAGGTGGAGTCACAATAAAGGTGAGTTCGATCCCGTAAACTGCTAGTGTTTCGGCCTTCCTACGAGAACCTGCAAGTAGCTGTAATCTGGTGCCCATTTATTTCGATTTACTCTGTGTACAACCTCGTTAGATTTACTTCCCTTAAGCGTTTCTTGATTGAACCACTCCCTACTTCGCTGAGCTAAGTCTAAGGCACTTCCATCTTTCCTGCTGCGGTCCGACGAAAAAGCTCGTTTGGCCCGTACCAAAAGTTCAGAGAGCGAATCCTTTTCTGACCTCGGTTCAGAATCCGAAATTTCAGATGAAGCCGTTGATACTTTATTGCAAAATGGTGAAGAGTTGCAGAGGCATCCCATAGAAGGAGAATACGTTCTTGTTAAGTTTAACGCAAGAGGTGCAAATGATTTTTATGTTGGCATAGTGATTAGAGAAATTAATGAAAATAATGAAACTGGGCAAGTTTTCTAGGCAAATCATCAGAAACGAAAGGAAATTTTGTCAAGCCAAATTTCCCTGACATGTTTTGTATTGTATGATTAATTTTCGGCTTGGACCGCGTTGTCGATTGGAGGTCATACTCAGCAAAGGCAGAAGTACTGGTTACTGTTTGTGAACTTAAACAAACTAACGTTTCGCAAGACATTGCACCTTGCATCTTCCGAGTTCTCGTAGTACTGAATTCTAATCCAGGATGGGGAGGTATGTCGTCGTCAGGCGGAAACAGGTGCGGCAGGGCATGACAGTGGGATCGGTCTTGTTTCCGAAACTTTAGAGGATGAACTACCGATGTCCATGCTTTGCTGAGCCTAAACCCATCCTCTCTGTTGATGTTATTGAGTTGTTTCTCAATCTCAATTGCTTCTCGTATGATTCTTGGAAGGTAATGTGGAATTTTAACAACCACTCGAGCATTTTCAAAATCCATTTTGTGGCCAGTTATGCAGGTGTGTTCCGCTACCGCCGATTTTGTGATGCGCCTAATATATTTTGTGCCATAGGAGCAGGGGATGTTGTAAATACCGACTGATTTTAAGCTAGAAATTTGATCTTTAGCTGATCGATAAAGCTTGCCTAGGGTTTCTTTGGTCGTGAAGATTGTTTTTATGTTATGTCTTCTCAGAAGATGCCCTATTTTATAAGTAGTACCTTTACTGTATGGTAAAAGGCTAACCTTTCTGGAGGTTGCATAGTAATGAGGTAAACAGGTGTGTCTTCTCTTCTTGTATATGTTGACCATCTGATATATGGATAGCTCTGTTAGTCAGAGTTTTGAGCACGATGTTCTTCTGCATAGGGTGGTTATGTGAATTTGCATTTAGGTTCCTATCCGTATGCGTCTTCTTCTTCTACACAGCGTGCCATTGGATTTTGTAGGGACACGAATATCTAGGAACGGAACACTACCATTTTGTTCAACTTCCGTGGTGAATTTGATGATATTGTGAATTGAGTTGAGGTGTTCTAGAAACTGGTTTAAGGTTCGGCTTCCGTGTGACCAAACCACAAAAGTATCATCCACATATCTGAACCAGGATTTGGGTTTCAGGTCCGTTGATGCCAAAAGTTTGGTTTAGAAGTCCTGCATGAGTATACTGGCGATTACCGGAGGCAAAGGCTCGTTCGACCCGTTCATATAAGTTGCCATTCCAACAGAAGAAGATGCTCTTCAAACAAATTTCCACTAACAGAACTAAACCTTTCGGTAGTTTGTCTTTTCGTATCACTAGTATATCATTTATGGGGACTTTCGTGAACAAAGAAATAACGTGAAAACTAACTAGACTGTTACTTTCGCACACACTTAAACTGTTGATTTTCTTGACAAAATCCCACGAATCTCTTATGTAGGATACAGAATCCTACACAACACAGAGTTGCCACTAAGTGGGCGGAGCTTGGCAGCTAAGTATCTTGCTAAAGCCTGCCTGGAAGAATTTATCGCACTGACAATAGGCCTGAGAGGTACTCCATCTTTATGTATTCTGGGCAAACCGTAGATCCGGGGAGTTGTTGAGTTTCTGGGTACTAATTGATTTTTCTCAATTTTGTCAGAGCTTTCGAGACGGGAGGGTTAAGCGGATTGCGTTTTAGCTTTTTATAAGTGGTGTCGGATAATAAGGCCTCCATTTGTACTTTGTAATGCAAGCTGCAATATTTTGCGAAACGTTAGTTTGTTTAGGTTTACAAACAGTAACCAGTAATCCTGCCTCTGCTAAGTGTGACCTCCAATCGACGACGCGGTCCAAGCCGAAAATTAATCATAGTGTTGCCAGTGGAAATTATCAAACTTATACTGCCCCAACCTAGTAGTTTCGGGCAAATAAAGAGGCAGAACTCATATTTATCATTTGGAATGAACTTTGGAAGATTAGATGTACGCTAATTATTTCGAATGTGCTAATAAATATTAGTCTCAGTGTTAAACTAGGGTTGTCTCACTGTTGCTCCTACCTGTCTAAAGCGACAAATTTCATGTATTAGAATTAAGAACCTAACTATCTCAGCAATCTACTGTCCCCCCAAGCATAATAACAAAAAACAGCATTATGAGCACTTCTTCAACACTCTGGGCAGCAGATTTATCGCTGGAGGTGATTACAACGCCAAGCATCCCGAGTGGGGGTCAAGATTAGCAACGACTAAGGGTAGGGAACTAATAAAAGCTATGAAAGCAAATAACCTAAAACAGTTATCTGCTGGTCAACCTACATACTGGCCAAGCGACCCAAGAAAGATCCCAGATACAATAGACTTTTATATCACAAAAGGCATAAATAACAAACAAGTCAAAACTGAATCAAGTTGGATTTATCTTCAGATCATACACCTGTAATAATTACTATATATTCAAAAATCCTAGAGAAATCAAAACAACCTACACTTACTCCAAGAAAACAGACTGGAAGCAATTTAGAGCTACACTAGATGATATAATTGTAACAAACGTATCACTTAAAACGGAGCAGGAACTGAACAGAGCTGTTGATAATCTAACAAAGGCTATCCAGAACCCTGCATGGCAAGCCACCGTTGATTCGACCAACGCAAAAATAAAGGAATAATCCCCAGTAATAGTTAAGCAAAAAAATAACCGAAAAGCGTAAAAGCAGAAAGTTGTGGCAAACTACAAAATCAGAAGAACACAAAAGGAAATTCAACAAGGCTACTAGAGAATTAAAACAGCTGCTCCTTAATCTAAAAAACCAAGGAATCCAACAATATTTGGAGAACCTGGCGCCCACAGAGGCCAGCGATTATTCTTTGTGGAAAGCTGTAAAAAGTTAAATAGACCACTAGGTATAGACAGTGCCACCTATAGGAGATGAAAATAACAGATGGACGAGGAACGACAAAGAAAAAGCTGATGTTTTTGCAAATCACCTTAAGAAGGTATTCCAACCTTTCCCACCAACCTCCACTCCAGAAGATGCACCCTTCCAACTCTCACTTCGTATCAAAAAATTTAGAGCGAGTGAGGTAAGATCAGTCATCAGTAAAGAGATCAACAGCAGAAAAGCCCCTGGGTTTGACTTGGTAACTGGAAAGGGAAAGTTTTACAAGAAACATCCAAAAAATGCCTAGAAGCCATTACACAGAATTTAATGCCATCCTCACTGGGCTATTTCCCAAACCAATGGAAAGTAGCCCAGATCATAATGGTCCCAAAGCCAGGAAAAGACGCACACTTGCATCATCATATAGGCCCATTAGGCTGCTACTAGCTTTGTCGGAGGTATTCGAAAAATTATTCCTAAAGCGCCAGAAGCCAATATTGGAAGAAGAAAATTTAATACCTAACCATCAGTTTGGATTCTGGAACCTACATACCACAATCGAACAGGTACACAGAATTGTAAAGAAAATTAACAACGACCTGGAAGGGAAAAGATATTGCTCGGTCGTCTTCTTAGATGTGAGCCAAGCTTTCGACAAGGTCTGGCACTACGGCTTACTGTTTAAACTAAAAAAACACTTGCCTCACAACTTCTACCAGATCCTCAAGTCATACCTTTCGAATCGTTACTTCCTGGTAAAACATCAAGAAGAGTATACAGATCTACATCCTATAAAATCAGGAGTCCCACAGGGTGGCGTTCTGGGTCCCGTACTATATCTAATATTTACGGCCGACCTTCCTACTATGACATGCCCGCCAGTTAGTTTAAACGGACAACCAGTACCGCAGACCGATGATGTGAAGTATCTCGGTATACAGCTAGACAAAAGATTAACATGGAGAAAGCACGTCTTTACTAAGAGGAAGCTTAACAAATTGTATTGGTTGATGGGAAGGAAATCCCAACTGTCAATGGGAAACAAAATCCTAATTTATAAGTCGATACTCAAGCCGGTTTGGACTTATCGGCTCCAAATCTGGGGATCTGCGGCGAACTCAAACCTCGAAATTCTGCAAAGGTTCCAGAACAAGGTGTTAAGAATTTATTATAGCCGGTGCTCCATATTATGTGTCAAACTATATCATACATAGAGACCTCCAAATTCCTACCATCCAAAAAGAAATCAAAAGTGTGAGTGTAAAATATCGTGCCAGTTTAACAAAACATTCTAATATTCTAGCCACACAACTATTAGTGTCAGACGAAGGTTACAGCGTTTCAAGCCCTCAGACTTAATGAACAGATTTGACTAGTGTCGTGTTTGCAATTTATCACTGTTAGTCTCAACAAATAAGCATGTAGTTATGTAAGTTTTAGTAAAGAAGGTGTTTCACTGGAAACATCTTCACATGTCATTACATTAAGCAGTCATGCCAATTACTTTTTGTCTAACTAGACAGATTGTAAGATAATAAAAGTTATTAAAAAAATGAATTCATTTTCTTTTAGTTTTATATTAATAATTACGTACAGAGGCTTTGCTTCTACTTACACAATAATATATTTAATCATTCTAAATGATATTCAATACTGTGTTTTATTTTAATAAATAATTTAAGAAAATCATAATCTTTTTCTGTCACACCGTCGGGCTGTCTCACCTACATGCTCAATAGTATTAACATCTGAAAACAACAGTGGTAACGGTAAATGTGTAATTTCCAGATCTTGGCGTTCATCTAAGACGATTTTGGCACGATGAGCGGCGCATTGTCATCTAAGAAAACAAACTGTTCTCCCACAAAGTTCTAAGCGTCAGAAATGTACTCTCATATTATCTCGTCCCTATATTTTTGCCCATTTATGGTACTTTCAAAGACATCCAGGTCTGTTCTGTAGTCTTGCATAATATATAGAGTGGACCAAAAAAACGTACCCCTGCTTCAAGAGTGTAATCTACACACAAATTGAAGACGAAAAGTCCAATAAAATTTTTCTCTAAAATGTATGGCTACAAGGTTACAGGCCCTCAAAGTTGAATTTTGAAAAATCGTTTTTCTAAAATAACTCGGAAACCTTTACGGATTTCAAAATACTCTTCCTGACGAAAAATATTTCTTTTTTAAGGAAGATTTTTCTGGTTTGGTTCGATTTTCCATGAATATACTGGCAGTATTATTTTTCACATTAGACTTTCTATTCCAACTTTTTTGTGTTTGATTTTTCACGTGTTTTGTTGACTGTTTTGGGTCCATCATTCAATATTCTTCAAATTTGGTCCTCTTGTTTGAAGTTGATAAAGTGAACGGTTTACAAGTTATTTGAAATTTTTCAATCACGGCCAATTAAATAGTAAATGTATAGAAGTCGACGGTGTACAGTTCGAACATTTAATCAACTAATTTATTTGTTAATTAATACTTTCTTTAATTTAATAATCTCCAGAACAAACCGCTAGGTACTCTGATGTGTTTATTCGGTGTCCACAACCCACTTACCAAATTTTAAGTCTAAGGGAACAATGTGAAAACTAATACTTTTAGTCCATTCATGGAAAATCCAACCAAACCAGAAAAATCCTCGTCAAAAAAGAAATATTTTTGATCGGGAAGAGTATTTTGAAATGTATAAAGGTTTTCGAGTTATTTGCGAAAAAGATTGTCAAAATTCAACTTTGATGGCCTGTAACTTTGTAGCCATACATTTTAGAGAAGCATTTTATTTGACTTTTCGTCTTCAATTTATGTGTAGATTACACACTTGAAGCAGGGGTACGTTTTTTTGGTTCACCCTGTATATCCACAGACCATAACTCGGTCTATTCCAAATGGAGTTAATTTTTGGTTAAACTGTGGCTGATAGCGAGATTCAATAGGCCGCCAAACCCGTATACCCGTCTACCACTGATATCTTGAAATCGATTTGGCAGTTGTCGAGCATTTAGTAATAGATTTCTTCGTGAGTTATAAGTAATTAAACGACTCTTGCATTTGTGACTCGAGGATTACCTTGTAAGTCGAGGAATACCTGTATACACTTGAAATACACAGCCCTTTCGTAATTTGTAGTGTACGTTACGCTGCAGTTCATGGCTGTAAAGTATCACATTTAAAACATGTTGTAGTAAGCAAGAAGCACCGAAGTTATAGATAGAAATATAGAATAAGACACGTGACGATTTAAATTATTTTAGTGATGTAAGGCGGAAGAGCTAAATGAATGTGGCTCGCAGGCTAATTCCTACATTTAATGTAAGCTTGCAGCTTTCAAAATAGGTTCTATAAAAATGTTAAAGAAGCCATTTTATTAAAAAATAAGTGGACGCGACTGCCTCCCTGGACTTTCCCATACTGGAAACTGTTCATATCATCTTTATTCAACAGTAGAGTTATTTTCCTGAAAACGGTTGTTCAAGCGCTATCCTAAAACCTTGCCTCGTAACGAATAGACTTACAAGGCTTGTAAGAAGTCCCGCCAAATATCTGCGGTGCCCCTTAATTTCCTTTTAATATGCAACCAGGCATACTTCATTCTCTACTATATACGTGATATTGTGACTGCAAATTGAGTTTGCTGTGATTTTATAACAGACAGACATTTTTTAAAAAACCACTTTTTTGGATTCCTAGAGACCCAAAACGGATATTTCCGTTAACATCTCGATTTCGAAAATTAAGTATTAAATACAAAATTTTGATAAATAATTTATAACTTGTTGTAATACCGGTTAAAGAAATGAATGTAGCGCGACAGTATGGCAATGGTTTTGAACCAAAGTGCGCAGGGCTGTCCGTACCGCTAGGCCGTCGCGCGGTCTAACTAGTACCGATCGCTATTGCTACCGAGGTAAAATTTTCTAAGTCCCTGGAAATTATATTTTGTAGGGCATAAAAAATCGATTTTTTTTATTTTCGCGGAAAAAGATTCTTTGGCGCAAACAAATAACAACCGTTAGAATAAAAAAAATATTTTTCTAAAAAAGAGGGGGGAGGGGGCCGGTGCGCTTACATATATCCACGAGTGTAATATTTCTTACGTACTGAGCGATTCAGTGAAAACCCCAGCTTCCTATCTTTTTTCGTTTATTAATTAAAGGACTTTGAAGTTTCAAACTTCCAAGCTTGGTAGAGGGTGCCACAGGAAAATTACGGAGTTCTTCAAAAAACATATCGACAGCCCCTTGCGAGGTCTGTCGACATATGAAGTTTAAAAAAATTCCTTGGAGCAGTTTTAGAGAAATAATTTTTTGAAAATTTCCAAAATTTTGAAAATTCGTAATTTAGGCCCCTTATAATTTTTCAAAAAACTTTTTATATCACCTCATTTTACCCTTCATATACTATTCAGAAAATAAAAATCATTTGAATCGATTCATCCGTTTTCGAGTAATTGGGCGTTAAACTCAAAATCTTCAAAAAATCATAGCGCCCTTCAGTTTAAAGCTAGCTAGTTCGGCAAAAAACTAACAGATTTGTCTTATGACCCTCTATCGTTATCCGCGATAAAAGTTTCAAAATTGTATTCACGAAAAAAGTGATACCAAAAAAACATGCGTAACTTCCGCTTCCGGTTTCGGATTTTTTTGAAAAGCTTATTTTTTCGATGAATTTTCGATACACCCCCGCATTCCAAAGCGCATCAAAATCGGAGCAATACTTTCGGCTGTAGGAGCGTCACATACATACGTACGTACATACGTACAGGGTGGGCAAATTTCGATGTTTGTATAGGGTAACTCGGTAATTATAGGAGATACAAAAAAATGGAAGGCACGTTCTCGATCTCTTTTTTTGAGACAAATTCACTGGCGGAAACAAAATTTTGCTATCGTCTTTTGTTTTCGAGTTACAAACAAAAGTTCGATTTTTCGACTTTTAGACACATGTGAATATCGTGGTTGTTTGTAAAGTTAGGAGAAAATAACTTTTACATTCTCAAGGCACTTTTTTCTGTATAATCCAGTGGCGTCGAGAAAAATTGAAAAAAAAGGTTTAATGTCGA